>JAEMWC010000530.1:605000-612251 GCA_016490735.1 Pachyseris speciosa
TTCAGGCTTTATTTTCACTACTGCTAACAAAGGTAGTGTTCATAACTGCAATGATCATACACATATTCAGTCATTAATCCACAGTTCAAATATATGATTTTCATGTATCCATTCTCATAATATCATGAATGTTGTTACAGTGGACAACAGGTGACTTCAATGTACAGTTAGAGAAAACTGCCCTCTCCTAGGGAATTTATTGTGTATCTTCAGGTGGCTTTGCACTGTGTTTACTGGCCAAGGGCTTCAAAAAAAATCTGTGAGTAAAAGAAAATAAAACTGGAAAAAAGTCTAAACCACTCGTCACACATTCAGCTGTGACTCTCAAAAATCCTACCCGCAGTTTTCCTTCTTAAGTCATTTATGTGTTGCATAATTTACTTATTGGCAAGTCTAAAGTACAGGTCACAGGTACAGGTCACTGTTTTATTGACTGGTAGCTAAGCCAAATAGTTTCTCCTCAAATTATCTAAAACAAAATTTTGGATAGTGATTACGGCTAGGAGACACTTTTGGGCTTCTTTACTTATCTGTAGCATGGTGACCTGTATACCTGTGGAATGTGACCTGTACTTTAGCCCCGCCGGGCACTGTCTTAGTTGTCTTTTAAAAACTCAAGGTTTACTTACAGAATCAAGAAGGAAGCACTGAATTTTTGTTCTGGACACTAAACCATCAGACATATGAAATTCAAATAGGTTACCCTACAAACAGAAACAAAGTTCAGTCAAGATTTCAAAGGGAACGATAGATCATGAATTTACTCCTTGTGGGTATCAACTGTAGCTGCAATAAGACAGGGGCTTGCAGCAGTCATGATTGCATTTATTTTCACTGACAAAAATCAAAAAATGCTATTTGCATTCCTAAACACCGTCCCCCATGCCAGATCTAGTTCAATTCTCCATCCACACTCAGTGATTTCAATAAGTACTGACGTCTGACGAAAAGCGTCGGCTACTTCTTTTCCCTAAATTGAAGTAATTAAAGAATGATTCTTTATTTTTTCTTTAATACCATTGCCTACTCTACTCCAACTCACTGCCTACTTCAAATTTTATTGAAACCCCTGCACACTAAACTATGAATTTACACTAACTGAAATATCTTGAAGGTGTTACTAGTATTGAACTATATATTAAATGTATCCAGAGATGGCAACCCTAAGAATGCTTTCAATTGATTTCTGGCCATCCCCTCTCACAGACACTTGTATGTACACTCTACGTACTGCAGTGTACTCCCTCACTCACAACCCCACCTAAATCAGCTTCCCACAAAGCAGGAGAGAACATAATAAAATTATTGCTGTTCAGCTTGTTCTTGATCCCCCAGTCTTATTAAAATTTAGCACAGTTATCATCTTATTATCCAATTTTGTCTTTTTCTTGGCCAGTACATTTTTCCAACTTGCTTAAGATATGAACAGATTCTAAGCATAGTGAGCCTTACAATCCTAGAAGAGTCTGAGTTTGTTGCTGTCTTGTAGTATGATTAATGAAATTTCAAAAAAGTCTCAAACAACTATGGCCTTACAACAACACACACTTAAGATAGGAACAGATTCTAAGCATAGTAAGCCTTACAATCCTAGAAGAGTCCGAGTTTGTTGCTGTCTTGGCATTTCCCAGAGAATGGATCACAGATATGGAGGCAAGAAAATGCTACAAAAAGAAGAAGCTACCATTGATCGTTTTCAGGTGAAATTAGAACATAATTATATATATATACCGGCAATGTAGGCTTTTTATGTACACCTAATTGAAGAAACATTGTCGGAAAATTAGGTATACGACCATGTGGAATAATTATAGGAGGGCCAAACAAGGGGGCATTGATATTCAAACATTTTTCTTGTGGCACTCAGGCAAGTCTGTGGGACAGAGTTCATGACTTGGAAAAACAGATGGATATTGTCCACTTTTTGAAAGCAGGCAAGTTGACAAACGAAGGGCAATAGTGGATGCTGTTTACAGTGAACTTCTTCATTAAGCTAAATGCATAAAGAAATGCAGCCACATGGCCCATAAACACAAGTCTTTGGACTATGCTTTGGGAATGCTGATCTTCAGTGTAACTAAGCAGCTCTTAAAATGCAAATAATCATCATCATCAACTTTTATTTGCCTTTTTTTCTTAATACATTAACAATTTATAAGTACAACAATAAGTTAATAGTTCAGAAATTTCCCACTTTCTCCACTGGGTCATATCATTTGTGTTTTGTACTCTTCAATTAAACATTTTTTAAATCAGGTAACTATATAATTTCACTGCAAAGAGCAGCACCAAATTTTTCAAATGCGATTTCCTAGACATAAATCTTCTCGCAACATTGAAGGAAGTTCATTCAGGAGTGAAACAAGTTTACTATGGTGGAAAAAATCTTTCTGAGATCCAAAAAAACATTTTCAGGCCTTCTAAGGGGTGGCCAGGTGTCGCTTCGTCGCTCGTTTACAACTGCCTCTTGCTTGTTTGGTTAGGGACAAATGTCACTGTCACAAAAAGCACAGAGGGATGGAAAGTGAATGTTCCTGTCACAAACTGTTGCACTTTTTCTGTCAATTTCTGTCAGTCAGTGGTGTTTTGGGAGAAGATTGTCACCTGTTTTTGGAGCCATATCATTTTCACTTCTGCCCCTTGGAAGGGCTCATTCATGTACAAAATATTAATGTATCAGTACTGCAGTAAAATGATTGAAACAAGGCCTTCTTGAATTTTTGGTCAAAGAATCTTGAAAAAGAAATGCACTGAAAGCTTGCAAGACTTTGGCAAATAATGCAAATTAATATTTACCATATTTACCCGTGTATAATGCACACTTTTTTCCTAAGATTTTTTTCATGAAATTTGCGCTGCGTATTATACACGTAACCTTTGGTTTCTTGATTGCTTCCCTAATTTGCATACGCATGTGGTTAACAAAGGATAAAAAACCAGTAAACAAGAATTCAAAAGGCTGTTGTCCATGCCGTTATAATAAACAAGCAAATAACCTATCACAGCTGCTTTTCAAACAGGTGCAAAGATGTATAATTATAGTGAAAAAAATATTTTGGGGTTAGGTGCACTTTAAGTAGTAGATAAAATATGTGTGGGACATCTGTATGGGCATTTACAATGGCGAGCCATTGTAAATGCCCATACAGATCTCACACGAATATTTCATCGTACAGTGTACTTGTGCAATGAAACAATAGATTTTGTTTGTCATGTTAATCAGTAGAGATCCCAATCTCGTACCCAGAGTCTTTGGGCTGTTTGGTCAGCAGGTGGAGGCCTGGAGAGACTCTGGGTTAATGAACCGCCATTTTCCCAGAAAATCTGGAAGGGTAAAACAATGGAAGCCGTTACAGGCCAGCCAATCAAAAAATTTGATTTTTTTTTTCATTATCCCAGAGCCTCTCCTGGTGACTAACTGCTGGCCAAAGAGCCTAAGGACTCTGGGTACAATATTATAGAGATCCTTATCAAAGGTTCATGCATACTAATTAGCTGAGCAGGGCTTTGTATCAAAAGTTAAAGCAGCAGCAGTTGATTTGTATTGTGGTTTACAGAGGTCTACATGTGACTCAAATACTACCTGTACATGGTAGATTGGTCATAACTCTTACGAATTATATTAATGAATAATTACAACAAACCTTGCAGATATCAGAGTCCAGGCCTCCCCCAGCCTGTTCCATGAGATGATTTACAAGAGCCTGGGCTGTGAATGTTTTTCCACTACCTCCACTACCACTGAAATGTCAATCAAAAACACTTAACACATTTGAAATCTTACAACAAGTTGCAAATGTCTGGAGATCTCCATGTTTATTATAATTATAAGTGATTTATTGAGCTTCTTAGTTTTGATTTCTTGTAACAGCTAAGCAACAAACAAAAGACTTATTAATATCATATTCACACTTAGAAGACTCATTGACAAAGAGAAGAAACAAAAATCATAATGACTTGTGTACCTCAGAACAATAACCTGGGGAGTGCTGGAAGAGGCCAACTTTCCTACAACAGTTTGGATGACTTTCGCAGCCACTGATTGTGCATGGGACCAGTCTTTGACTGAACTTGGTCAAAGGAATTAACAGCAATCAACACCGGGCCCAAACAGGTCTGAAAATAAAAGTCCACACCAAAATTACCACCTTTGCAATTCATTCACGACAGGTAATGCAAATCTAATAATGTAGAGGAGGATGCTGTGGAACTGTCGAAGCCATTTTTCTACCAGCAAGTAAGTTTCATCTTATGGCATAGTATTACAGCTGTAAGTAAACATGGTATTTGTATCTTACTGATTTTTGACACAGTAGATTGAAGAAGAAGGTTGAATGTGTACATAATTTTAAAAAGGCCTTTAAGTTGACTTTTATGAATATTCTTAACTTTCTTGTTTTATTTTACTCTCATTTTTCTTCCATTTAGCATTTTATTCTAACTACTTCTATTTTTAACTGTTGTTCTATTTTATTCCAGTGCATATTCTGATTGTATTTTAATTGTAATTTTCATCTATTGTTACTGGTAATTGAGGGCCGCAGGTCTGTCAGTTTTACTGTTTTGCATTACCCTCTTGAAATAAAGTTTATTATTATTATTATTATCATCATCATCATCATTATTATTATTATTATTATTATTATTATTATTATTATTATTATTAGTATATACCACAAAAGTGAATAGTGCTTTTTGCACGCTCTGATTGGTTAACTCGGAGGTGAATAGCAAGTACCATTCACCTCCGAGCAGGTGGCGCGCAAGATTTTACAACTTCCGACCGCTTGTCAGTATATTGTCACACATAAAGTAATGTTTTGGTCCGCTAATTATTCAGCTTGTGTGGTATATACTAAAACAATTATTCACCTCAGTGTCGGTGAAAGTGGTGGATATTTACCTTGCCGCTTCACGGCTTGGTAAATATCGACCACTATTCAACTCCACTTTGGTGAATAACTGTTCATTATTATTATTATTATTATTATTATTATTATTATTATTATTATTATTATTGTTGTTGTTATTGTTATTGTTATAATTATAGTATTGTGATTTCCAGTACCCCACAATGCAACCCCCAAAGTAATGGTCAAATAACACAACTACTAACAGTGATTTTAGGAAATTTGATACAGTTTCAAATAAACCATCCATTTACTAACATCAAAATTCAAAAATCATCTAATAGCCCATTTCTGAATTGCCTTTAACCTCTTTTTCAAAGCGAGGCCTTAGGTGCTCAACCATTCGTATGAAAATGAGTTTAATTTGTAAGTGAAAGAAAACATATTTTCCTTTGAAGAAGAGGCCAAAGGTAATTCGGAAATGGCCTATTCACCGAGCTGTTGATATTTCTATTTCATAAATATTCCCATATTCATGCACCACAATGAAAGTGATCAAGTGTGTATTTCTCAGAAGTTGCATTTTAATTATTAAAGTGCTTGGCGATTTCCCATTGAATACTGTATGTGTTGTTGGCACATAACCATCAAATTGGCTGATATAAGGTAAAACTTCATATAAATTATTATTGTTAAGTAGTAAGCTGAACACTCAAAAACACTGTACTCACATAATTCTCCCTGCTAGCACTCCTCTGCTGCAGTACTCTGATGATGGCATCCTCTGTAACTGGTCCAGTAATATGAACTAAGTCATCAAGGGGCAGGCTAGTTGTGTTTCCATGCAGAGAATTGGATGGCATACCTCTAGTTTTGACTGGGAAAAGAAAAATATTAAACACTCAAGTTACAGAAAAGAATATAATATTGATCATTATCAATGACAATGATAAAAACTACAGCTGTTGCATGCAGCCCAACCAAAATAAACTGTCGTCATTTATACTTTGATGGGTTAAAGTAATACCGGTACTACAGTACCACACTTTATACGTTTAAAAGTTGATGCTATATAATTTAGTTAAATGTCATTTAACAAAGTTAACCGCCACGAGCTTAGCGGGCACTCTGGCCAGCAGTAATCTGTTCAAGTGCAGGCTCACATGGTTCGTTGCAGCTTTTTTTTTCTTCAACCGTGTTCTTGTGATTTTCTAGCAGTCTTCTACAGCGTGCAGCGTTTATCATTTGGCACTTCTTAGCAGTGTTTTTTCAGTGTTCTACAGGCTGTTTTTGAATCCACAGACAGGATGCATACGACGAACAACAGTTTGTCTACGATGTCTTCGCTGGTTTCTTCGCCTCCTCCCTCTCACAGCAGCTCTACAACTTCTAGTCAGACCGTCCCCACTGCTTCGCCATCGCTCCAAACTGCCCTTTGCTCAGGACAACAACACTCTTTCTCAGGCGATCTCAAGGGCTCTTGCGGACTCGTTACCTGCCCTATTGTCGTCCCTTCGAGAGCACGTGGGGGAAAGTACTGGCTCGACTTTGGGGTCTGTCGCTTCATCCATCGCCGCCACTTGCCTTGCCTCCCTCCGATCCTGGCCAGCCTTCCTTGTCGTCAGGTACTCTTGTCGTTCCATCTTTTATTTCAACTTACAGCACTTTAAGTTCTCCTCAGTCATTTCCTCTCTCCTTCCCGCCACATCTACCACGAACCCACCATTAGCGGTCGAGGGCCCTTTGAGCGGGACCTCTGCAAGTTCCTCCTTGCCTCCTACACTTGACAATTGAAAGTGTTTGTGTTAGGTCAGGCTACACTCCAGTCCCTTACAAGCTGGTGGCCAAAATAACAGGAGGGCAGTTTATTGAGTTGGCTGACTTACTATCAGACAACATATGGGCCCAAGATGCAGAACCCCAAGCCATAATGGTTCTGGTTCATTACCTGTGTCTCCTAGAGGCACATCACTCCTTTTCCTTCACAGCCTCTTTCGTGGGAAAGTGCAACCCAATTGCTGACTCACTTTCTTGCTTCCAATTTCAGCGCTTCATGCGACTGGCTCTCATGCAAACCGACCAAGACCCAGATTCCTTGGCAGCTCCTCATGGACCTGGCTTTTCTCTGACAGACAAATTTATGTCATTTCTACTTAACCCATGGTCTTGCTCCTCAACACAGAAGTCTTATTTGTCAGCACAACGGCACTTCATAACCTTTTGCATCCATGATAATCGCCTCTCTCTCTTCTGGTTCAGCGCTTCACGCCAGTGAGGAAACACTAGACTATGTACGTTTCTGCTCCATTTGCAGATACCCTGCACCACTCATCCATCAAGGTTTACTTGTCAGCTGTTCGATCCTCCACATAGAAGAGGGTCTGCCTGACCCTCTACTTGG
>JAEMWC010000531.1:0-125000 GCA_016490735.1 Pachyseris speciosa
AGTTGTCCATCAGTTTCAGGTCCCACATTAATAGACACACATTTAGGCTCTAAATAGCACTTCACTCGGCAGCTCCCTTCATTCTGCTGCACTTTCTCAGCCTTTATCACGTGCCCTGGCATGGAAGGGCTTTGTCTTGGATGGGTTCTTTGAATATTATCGTGCGCTCGTATGTTGTCACGACAACTGCGAGAGAATAAGAGCACAATTCAGCATAACTGTTTAATCATTTGCTGGCTAGAAAGCGTTTGGATCTTTTGATCAGTCAAGAAATGGACAACCGGTAAGTGGTCGTTCAAGCTAAAATCGTGTTGCAACCCTTATTATGCTGGATAGGCTGCCCCCTTTGCATGGTGGATTTATTCTTGGTTTTCAGTCACGCGCACGTCGCGTAAGTAAAATAATAAAACCGTCAACCATTCAATAGAAGTCAAGAAAAAGAGATATTGTAGAAGAGTAATAAATAAACAATATGCTCAAGCTTCAGGGCTATGCAACGTCCCGTACTCGAGTTATTCGTCAAAATACCACTCAAACTTATTGGGTTTAGTATGGAAACGCCATGATGGAGCCCATCTTGATGAGTTCCAACATGGCGGCCGGAACGAGTGAAAAACATCTGGAACTTACTTAAGCTATCTCAAAGGCTCTCTTCGCTCTGTTGAGCCTGCAAACTTCCACATAGACGGTACTCTTATCATATTGGCTTTTAAAACCTCAAAAACACACGTAGAATCGATGTTTTCATGTACGTGATATGCTTGTGGGCAGACATCTATTATGTCACACACTGTGAAAAACTATAAAATTCAAACTGCTCTATTTTAAAAACAAAAGAAGGTACCGAGCTGAAAACATGGGCAGATATAGTTCTAATATGTCTTTTACGTAATGAAGATAAAAATGCAAAAGTCTGTTTACTTTTGAGTTTTAGTTTTTGATGACGTCATGTGAAAACCAAGAATAGGCATTTAGTCTTCTCTCTTTCTGCCTGGTGAGGCTTAAGGAGAGTAGGAAGTTTAGTAGCTGAAGTGAATTGAATTTGTTGCGAGAACACAGAAAACATTTCATTCGATCCAGATGTCACTTATTCAGGTGTTTATCCCGTGCAATTTGCTTCCAAAGCAAACTGAGTTTAAGAAATATATCGCATTGTTAGTTTTGACGCCACAAGTGCCAAACGAATTCTGCAGGAGCAAGAAATAGTTCCATTTGTAATAATGAAGAGTGATCCATAACAACTTTCAAACTAGCCACTAATTGCAATTATCAAAAGGATTATTGCAAGTGTATCAATACGACAGAGAAACTTTTCCGAGTTTATGCCTAAAAAGCAAACGAGTTCAATTTTGCAACGAGTTAATGGAAACGAAGGCAAACAAAGCGAATATTTCAAGTCAATTTGAATCACAATTGATAGTGACCGAAGTGTGCTTGTTCCTTGCAAAGTTTGTAAGGTTTCTTAGAATACAACAACTCGGTGAATTAAAGATAAATCACCGTAAAAATTCACATATTCTCATTCATACTTAATTTTTAGGGAAGGTGGATTCCAAGAAACGCCCAAGCGATTCGGAGAAAGTCTAAAATTCTTGCGTTGAATCGTTGTGATCCAGGAAGGTCCATGCGTTGTCCGCCTTTTTTTGTTTTGTTTTGTTTGTTCTGTTTTTTTGTTTTATTTTTTTCTTTGCACTTTTTTTTATTATATATGTATTTTCTATTACATTCTGTTACAAGGGGGTCTTTGCTAACAAGTGCGTTACATACAATAGATTAATAGCACAGGTACTACAAACACTTACTCTACTTGCCACATTTTGCACTACTGTACTTACAATGCGATAATTGCATGAAACGCTCACTATAAAAAAAATTATGATGAAATTAACACATACATCAAAATTTACAAAGATTTCGAAATTTACAAAGGACAAGATATGTGACGCTTATCTAGACATGGTACCTCACAAAGATTAAAAGAGGGAAGCAAAATTCTGCCATTTCTTGAAGAAAATTTTTTGTTCACCCGAGGTGACTGCAATATACCTTTCTAATTCAATTTTGTCCTGCACTAATCTTTTAAAGTCAATAATAAAAAATGATCTTTTGTCATTTAGTGCGTTAACTTACAGAAAATATTTTCCTAGTATTACAAGATGGTTAAGGCTAAACAAGGCGGGGTTAATTGGTGAATAACTCTATATATAATGTCCGGGGTAGAAAGATGCATCTCAATGTTGCACAATTGAAAAATCCCATTTTGAAATTCGAACCAAAAGGTTGACGCTTGCGCACAGTCGATAAAAAGATGCTTCATAGTTTGGAGTGATGCTGGGCAAAAAGGACAGTACGGCGAAGCAACTTTTTGCAGTTTATACAATAACATGTTTATAGAAAGGATATGATGAATGATTTTGTATTGAAACATGATTAATTTTTTTTTTGTGGCTTTAAAAGCTAGGAGATAAACCTTACGGACATCATCGCGCTGGAGGAATAATTTTCAAGCCTTTTTTTTTTTCAGCAGTGGGAGAAGGTAACTTTTGTCGAGAGAGAAGTTTTTCGTATAAATTCTTGCAGTTCAAAGATTCACTTAAAAAACACGAGCTTACTACAGATGTTGAGCAACTGGCATCTTTGCGCAAAACTTTTTTCCATTCACTGGGAATGGCAGATAGAGGGTCGCGATACTGCAGAAAATTGCATTTGAAATTAAATTTGCTACAAAGCGAATCGAACGACAGAAAACGATTTTCCTGTACGTCAAAAAGATCTTCCATTTGTCTGATGCCAGCTTGGTGCCACTTCGGGTAAAAAAATAGATTTTCCGTTAACCTGTTATTCCAGGGGTGTTCAGGTTTATTTCTTGCCAGTAGCAAAAGACCTGGTTGTAAAGCAATGGCATTTATTTCTTAAGATTTAGAAGTTTCATTTCGTAGTTACATTTAAACAGATCCATTCCACCAACATTGGTTAGGAAATAGGTTGGAATTTACTTCCAAGGCGCATCATTTTCTGAACAAAGGCATTTCACCCAAGTACGTTTTAATGCTTTATCAAATAAAAAGAAATATTCACATTCAAACTGTAATTTTTTGGGAAGGTGGATTCCAAGAAACGCTCAGGCGATTCGAAGAAAGTCTAACATTCTTGCGTTAAATCGTTGTGATCCGGGAAGGTCAATGCGTTGTCCGCCTTGCTTAAACCACAATCTGTCCTCGAATATGGATGTCTTCTTTATTAACTGACTGATTTCCACTGTTTAAGCTGTCTTGTGTTCCTTATAACTTTTCATCTCGATTAATCATTTTAACAAGCTGTGTTTCCCTTCTAAGTCATCCACACTTTGCCATCTTGAAAATTCACGCGGAAAAAACAAAGCGGCCGCCATTTTAATTTGAAATGCGGCTAACTAAAAGCTTTCTCTCTACCACTCTTAAAGACTCGTAAACATGGGACTGATGGGTAATTTCTATCAACGTAGACTTATTTTTAACACTCACAAATTAGCTCTTCGTAGCTACGTAGATTCTTTGATTATTTCTTTGTTAAGATGCCGTGTTTAGCTGGTATCTCGCAAAGCTTTTTCTTACAATGTACATATTTATTTTTTAATATTTCCCCTACCCCACCCTCTAAACAGTAATGTTGTCACGATTCGACACCCACCCGTGATCCAAACATCCTCCCTTTGTTCGCTTACATAGTGAGGACATTAGCATACCCTCCCAAAACGGAACTTGAAGTACCTAATTCTGCAGTTACAAGCTATGGCGAGAATACCATGATAGTATTTCAGCGAATCTAGCGGTATTGCATTGGGAATATCAACTTTTTACAGAGTCTATCTTGCCAATAATCACAGACCTGAACTTATAATTAGTGCAGCTTTATAGTGTCTACTATTGACTGGAGTTGTCATACAGTTCCTCGTTTTTACTCTCGCTGCAAATATAAACCATCTTGCTAGTACGAGTAGCAGGTGACCATTGAGTGTATGTTGACAGATCTATCTTATGCGTTTTCTTTCTAAAGCAAATAATCCACAATTCTATCTTCTTACCCAAGTTAATTTTCCCTTTGTCTTTCTCATGCTGACGTATTCTCTCGAACTTTCTGTTCGCTAAAGCATGTTCAATATCATAAAGTTTATTTTAGTTTAGCCTCATGGAAGATTTAAATTCGAATTGCGTACGCGGTAGCTTTGTAAGATCTTGTCAAGAACATCTTGTGTGATGACACCCCCTTATTAATTGATCTGTGCACCTGTCCATTTCAGTAGATGCTCGATCATTTATCTTTGAGACATATCTACTATTACGAGTACTACAACAACGCTTACCTTGAATTGTAAAGGGAAGTCGTTATTTTTAGAACGATTTGAAATGTGAATTCACCTTAATAAAAGTGCTTACAGTTTTGAGAGTCTAATTTTCGGCAGCAGCTGCAAAAATGTTTTGAACCTTAAATTATGAAATAAACGGTTAAAAGCAAGGTTAAAGCGAACACTGGAAATGGGGCCTTGTGAAGCTTGTGCGTTGTAAGTTGACTTTTGCAATCTCGATTAGAATGTTTTTTTTTTCATGTGGTGACCATTGCCGAAGGTATCACAACACAAAAATGTGCAACTGGAGTTAATTAAGTGCCTGCACTTTTGTATCTTACAACTCCGAAAAACTATTTTTTTTTTAGGAGATAAATTATCAAACTGCTTTTCACTCTCTCTTAGGAGGAGAAAAGCAACATTTGTCACTAAGAATATTTAGTGATAAATGGGGCATGGTCTACACAGACTATACAATGTAGAAGGTCTTTGGTTCAAAATGAGTCTATCTGCAACTGTTGAGCGGCGGAAGATTACTTACGAAGTGAGGTTTACTTAGGCTGAATACTTTAACGAAGCAGTGGGCTAAACGGTTTTAAGACTGTTACCTGAAATACAGCTAAGGTGAAATGCGCTGCTAGAAAAATTAAAAGTGATGGTTTCAGTTAATTAAGACCGGTCTAAACTATTCCATGTATACTGGATATCAACTACACCTTATTCCACCTTTTTTAGCTAATCCACCACAAATGTTAACAAAATCACACGTGGCTTGTGAACTAAAACGGACACGTCTTATGACGGTGTAAGATTAAGTCGTACTATACCATGTCTAAAATGTTGCTTTCAAATACGTTTTACTTCAATATTACTATATTTTAACCAACTTCGCAACTTCAGGAGATTAACACATCAAGTTGAAGGCAATACTCACCAGCATAAATCACTGAGCCAAGTCCAACTGAAATCCACGCAAGGAAAACGAAGCCCTTGAGCGAAACCATGCCCTTAGTTCTTTCCCAAACGTTCCTTGAGTGTCATTGATGTAGCGAGCGAGCTTTATAGATAAACTGGCTAATTTAAATGTGTGGTTCATTAAATATTCTGTTTCCTGTGCGGGGCTTAATTATTAATAAGCATTAAAGCAGTAACTTCCCGTTACTATGCGGCTGATGAAACACACTTTTAACTGGTTTCGAAATTTAAGGTGACATAAAAATCCACATTTTTTAATTCGCAAAAGCATTTATCTGTACACGCTACCTACAGTTACAGCTTTATGAGAATATCTTGGATGCGACACATTCGAATTAAGTGAATTCACAACTTCAATGATCATAAAGCTACGATTAACGTAAGGACTAGAAACTCTCCCGGCCAATCCATGGAAAACTATTATTTCTCACCTAAAACAATTTTAATATAGAACCCAGCGGGTAATACAGTTCATCCTCTCTAATTCGGACACCGCGTGAAGGAGCGGAGCCAAGTGTCCGTATGGGAGAGGTGGCGTATTATTATTCACGGTTTCTCGCTTGTTTGTTTATCACTGCAGTATCGCCACTTATCATTCGTATACAACTGTAACGCTTTACTGAGTGAAACAACCGAAACACAAATACTTATTATGTAAGCACTGACATTTGCTCATAGAAATGGCAGTGATGAAAACTGGGTCGTTTTCTTTTTAGTCACAGTCAATCAGCGACGCGGACGATGACATTTCACTAGTGAAAAAGCGCATGGCGTCTGATTGGATGAACTGAAAAGTGATCGTTCGAGAAACTACGTTATCCTTGGCGCGAAAACTTGCAACCCCCTCTTTGTGAGTTTATCATTTCGGTCAGGACCAAAGGTGGCAAAAACTATGAGCCTTCTTCGCTCCGAAGTCTATTAGTAAGTGTTGAACGTCATCTGAAGATGAATAATAACTCTGCCAGCATCACGAATGACCTCGTATTTGAGAAGAAAATAAAATTCCTCCTGTCCAAACAGAAAGAGTTAAAGAAAAAGGGAAAGATAAATAAGCCAAATGCTTCGGTAGCTTTAACCAGCGATGAATTAAACATGCTGTACGAAAAAGGCCTTCTCGGTACACAAAACCCTGAAGCGCTTTTAAACACGCTCTGGTTAAATAATACCATGCATTTTGGACTTACAGGCTGAAAAGAACACGAGGCTGAAAAGAACCGAGGTTCTAGACGGTGGTTCACGAATACGCGTAAACATTTTGAAACTAGAAGAAGCTGGGTGAACGCAGATGCTGAACGATTCTCTAGCACGAGTTCGCCCTTCGTTCATCGATCCCAATGGCTGTAAATTTCCGAGATCAAAAGACGTAGAGCGTAAGCCGAGGGCCGTAAATTTCGAAAAGTGACATACGTGGAGCGCAAGGGGCAAGCTACAGACGCGGCACAGGGAAATAATACTCAACAATAGGTTTTCGCCGCCGGCATTTCTTTGCCATTTCTCCTGGCTTCAATTGAGCTGTTTGTTGTATTACACAACGTAACCCGTTCGGAATTTCAGCAAAATTAAACATTCTTCTCATTTGCCGGTAAGCCGGTTGCAAACGAAGATGCCCTTTGCAAAGACAACAGTTAAATTTCTCCATCCTAAACAGTCTCATCTTCCACGTAAACGATTGCATTATTGACAGATCTGTCAATAATATTTTCTTTGGGGAATTAAACACGAACACGCACAAGGATTTTCATTGTACACAGACTGTATTTTTCCCGCGAAAGAGGGACTTCGACAAAACAATGATCCCCCGTTTGCTAATCCCTTACTGATCCCCCTACTGATCCCCTATCAAATTCACTGGTAAAAGTAAAACAAAACAAAAAAAAAAACAAAAAAAACACACACACACAAAATAAATAAATAAAGATTTGAGGCTGGACGAGTCAGAAAGTACATGTAGGTCCTCCGTCGGACCAAATTTCTTACATCTTTGAACTCTAAGGTGAGCCAGAATTTATCCTTGAACTTAATTCAGCCTCAAATCATTTTTTTTTTTTGGCTTTACTTTTTACAGTAAATTTTATGGGGGATGAGTAGGTGAATCAGTAAGGAGATCATTAGGGGATCAGTAGGGGATCAGTAAACGGGGGATCAGTGTTTGTCGAAGCCCGTGAAAGAGCCCGTAGAAACCAAAACTCTCTCTCTCTCTCTTACTCGAAAACGCTTCGGTCCCGATCTCAGACATTTGGTGTACAGGTTGCATTTTAAGTAATCTCTCATATCTTAAGGAAACGTTATGATATGAAAGATTCATTTCATCCTCCAGTAATACCTTAATAGTATTGTTCTCCTTTGGATACTGGCTCAGTTAGTTCACCCGTGTTAAGCTGAACTACGAAAGTGTGAAAATACTTTTCTTAAAATTTTAACTTATTTCCATTAATCGAGTCAACTTTATAAATGTCTTATTATCATCATCATCATCATCATCATCATCATCATCATTATTATTATTATTATTATCATTATTATTAAATCCTCCTTTATCAAAACATCTAAGGTCTTTATCTATTAAAAGTAATACATCAATATAATTTTCAATTAATCTTCATTTCATCGTAGTGACTTAGTAGCTGGGTATCGTACATGGCTTGTCTGCCAGACTCTGGCAGGCCAGCCGGCATATTCTTAAATATGACTTGGGCATGAGCACCATTTAGTTCCAGAGGTGACATCAGTGTGATATGTTTTACATTCAACTAACGAATGTAAATATTTCCATGTGGATTAGCGACATTTTTTTACTTGGTTTGCACTGTTTTTTGCACACGGATCATGGGTAGGCCAATTACGTCTAGTGTAACCGTCAAAATAGTAGTAAGTACTGCACCACCATGGTTCAGTGCTGTATAACATTGGCCCAAAACCGTTATTCTGAGCATATGTAAAAGGTGCTGGCGTTCCGCTACATGTGGCAGTCACGCGATTAAAGATCTCACAGCTGACGCTTCCATCCCGCCCATCAACCAAAATTCCAATTCCAGGACGACAAATCAACCAATTGTTAATGTTGCTCCTGATCAGGAACTCACTGCCAATTTGTTTCCAAAGGGCGAAGTCCATGGCATTATAGTTTGTTTCGTTCATTGGTGGAGTTGTTGAAACAGAGACATCAACTTCTTGTTTAGCTTACCAATTAGGTCTCGGAGTAATTGCGCTTCCTTTTCCATTAAACTAGTGTCCAGCCACTTACGTCAGTTTCCATGTCGCAGTAAGCCTTGAATTTGGTTCCTATGGAACTATCTCCAGGATCAATCCAATAAACACCCGAGAGAGTCGGAAGACTTTGGCTGCGGAGGGACTGGTACGAGGAAACTGCTGTAGTAACGGAATGTAACATCGTCATTATAAATTATGACTATAGCTCGCTAATCTCAGGTTAGGCCCACAGTTAGCCGTGGTCAAACGTGAAACAAAATAAAAGAGGATGATAATGCTAATGATAATGATGATAACAGGATTCCTTCAAGGATGCAGCTTTCACTGAGGGCTCGGTTGATACGATTTTAGTGATTAACTGAATTTACTAAAAAAATTTTACGATTTTATTAGAAAAACTTAAAGGATGTGGTCAGCGCTGTATGCCTTTGTTTTCTTTTTTAATGCATGATTCCCAGAAAACGTATTCACTTAATGGTCCCTAACCCTATTTTAGCGTGTCCTAAAATTGCGGTCGGACCTCCACTAACGGACACCTCGCGTAAGCGGACACCTTTCGTAAGAGGACACCAAACCGCGGTCCCGGCGATTTCTCTTCTCCAACACTACATTTTTAACCTCCCGTAAGCGGACACCTCTCATAAACGGACACGGACACCAATGCGGGGCCCACCGGGTCTAAAGTAACCTCCCGTAAGCGGACGATAAACAATATCAAGATAATTTCTATGGAAACAGGTTCGGTATTGGTAACGTAGCCATTTCGATACCAATATATAATTTTTCATTACAGTATTTCAAAGTTTTCCTTTTATAGCTTTTCTTCGAGCCAGTCGCACGAAAATTTGCCTCCTTGAAATCTTAACTCGCAAGGCAATTCCAAACCATATCCTAATCCTCTGTTTATCCGCTTTCCTCTAATAACAACCGTTGGACGCACGCTTCAGGGACCTTATCACCCACTGGGCCATGAGCTTAGGTACATGATCAACCTCTGTTTTCTTCTTCTGTTCGATTCTGTTCAGCTTGAAAACATTGGGGTATGCTACTGGTTACATCTACACACACTGTATATTTAGCGGTAAGTCTTTTAATATTGAACCGTAGTGTTTAAGTTAGTGTTAAATTCGTATGTAAAGCAACATCCCACACCCCTGTGATGGATAATTCAATTACAAGTGGTCTTAAAAGCCACTTTAAAAGAATTGTTCTGGTGCATTTCTTTTAAACCTCCCGTAGGTGGACACCTCCCGTAAGTGGACACTTACTCTCGGTCCCAAGGGTGCCGCTTACGGGAGGTTCGACTGTACTTAGTAACATCACCAGGAGCCGATTACTAGGAGCATATAGCTCCCATTATAAGCCTATGTCACTGCATTTTTACATCCCGACCTATTTTTAGCGGAGCTCCGGCGGCCCGAAGGGCCGCTAAGCAGAGCACCATACCTATAGAAACCCGTCAACTGCTTTTCTTATGGTAAAAATGGCTAGCAATATTGCTCGTGGGCGCGCACGACGACGACGGTGGAGTTTCCCATAATTAATAATATCCTAATAATAATTAACATTTATTCACCAAAGTGG
Source organism: Pachyseris speciosa (assembly GCA_016490735.1). Lineage (NCBI taxonomy): Eukaryota > Metazoa > Cnidaria > Anthozoa > Scleractinia > Pachyseridae > Pachyseris > Pachyseris speciosa. The sequence continues at coordinate 10,094 of JAEMWC010000531.1, forward strand.
AGGTAAATATCCACCACTTTCACAAGCTGAATAATAGATTTGAGTACGAGTACGAGATCGAGTACGAGTACGACTTTCAAACTTCAAACCAGTCACCTCCGCAGATCCCTCACTCTTCCTTATTGCTTAATAAAAGAAAATAACTGATTTTAGAAACAGGATTGAAATACGAGTGCTTATGTAAAGCACGCAAACCACATTTAAAAAGTCGTACTCGTACTCGATCTCGTACTCGTAGTCAAATCTAAAGGTCCCTAATATACCGACAAGCGGTATAAAATTGTAAAATCTCGCGCGCCGGCTGCTCCGAGTTAACCAATCAGAGCGCGCGAAAAGCACTATTCACTTGTGTGGTATATACTAATCATAATAATCCAACATGGCGGCCATACTCCACCTGGCCCAGCTGACCAGCTAGTTTACAGCGTGCATCTTTAATTCTGGACATCCATCTTATGGCCAATTGACTCCTGTCAAAACAAAGTTTCCGCTAAGCAGTGTCACGTGACCATATCGCGGGCTCAAGTTAAGATTTCATCGAGGTCACCTGTTTTTTTTAAGTTGACCGCTGACTAGGTTATTGCTTTCGATTTGATCGCAGGCTCAAGCCAGGGGTAGGACACCCAAACCAAATCGAGACTTAATTTTTCGCGCGCTTTCTGCGGCTCTTAATTTTACTTTCAGTTGGTTTCTTCATTTTGAGCAAAACAACTTGATCTTATTCGATCGAAGTTGGTCTTTAAACTCGAGTAAAAAGCATAAAAATCAAGAACTTGTCAAAAGATACTCTGGAAGGTGAATTTTCAAGTGATGAAAGGAAGAGCGAAATATTTTTCTCAAACTTGGATCGTTTGTGCGGTTGAAAACAGTATAATTCAAGGCTTCACGGGCTTTCACTTTACCGCAGCATCTTGCATCTCACCAAGAAAGGTCACTTAACAGTTCACCGGCATTAATGGGAGGAATGAGTAGCTCAAACTCTGTGGAAGAAGCTCTTTTTTTTTGGACAAATGGTTTGCTATTTTTGCGAATGCTTGTTTTTACTTTACTGAAGCTTACGTATTTCAAGTGGTAGAAACCTCTACAACACAGGACAGTGAGGTAAGGTAAATTAAATAAATTAAATCTTAACACTTAGTTTAATCGTTGTTACTTTTGTTCAGGAATGAAACTTCTATTTTTTTTCTCGAATAAACATAAATAACATTCATCTTTACTCGTTTTGGACGCAAAGAAATAGTTGAATTTTTGTTTTTGTTTTGTTACGTTGTTTTCTTTGTAAGCGAACGAGTGTTTTTACCTGCTTGGCTGACTGTTTTTCGACCTTGGTGCCTCAACAGCGTTAAGAAACTTTCACCCTTATCTTATTAACACGTAATAGCAATGAGTCCTCGTAAGATTAAGGATTAAAGGCGGAAAACTCAAGTTCGAGTAAAAAAAAAAGAAAAGCCATCAAATGCATGTGCACGTCTCATAATCTGACATAAAGTTGTCAAAATGCTGTCAATAATGTCAAAAAAACCAGCGCGCTTCACTCTTCATTTGAAAAAAGTTTTAGAGATCTTCGTGAAAAGTAGCCTGTAAACAACAATTAAGTTTCGCCGTCTATAAACATGTCGTCTTAATTTGTTTTAACCGGTAAGAATCAGCGTTTGGATGTTAAAAACAGCGAAATGGGTTGACTGGCTGGCTGGCTTTGATGAATTTTATAGTGGACGGGTCTGCGAGAGAAATGCTTGTGTGGTTTGGCAAGCGCTTTCTTCGTTAACTGGATGATGTTTTGCCACTGAGAATCATAAATTGAAGAACTGAAGGTTCTTCGGAAGACATAGGAAGTAACAGTAAAACTATCAAAGCACTTTAATGTTTTGTGTCAGCCAAGGAAAGATTTTGTTGGAAATGGCCGTTATTCAGCTCTACCGCGTTCCGAGTGATTGCTGCCTCAGTGATTCCTGTTGACTTCTCAAAACGATCAGGTGCGGACCTCTTTTTTGTCTTTTCTACGGACAATTATGTCTAAATTGCTAAGCAATTTTTCTAGCATAATACAAGATGTTTTTGTTACTTGTCTAATTTCTCCACCTTCTCCAAGAATCTTCGAAGAAATAGTATTCGTATTGTGCTTTGTTTTCTTGTAATATGTTTGTGTTTCTGTTGTTTCTGAACCGCGGTCAATTCCTGTTGACTGCTGTAAGCGATCAGTTTGTACCCTTTTTTTTCTAGGGGCATTTATGTCAAAATAAATACCGATTTTTCTAGCTTAATCAGTACAGGCTATTTTTATTACTAGCTAGTCTTGTTTAATTTCTCCACCTTCTCCTTCTTCGAGCAAACCCTCGCATCGTACTTTGTTCGCTTGTAGTTTTTGTTTTGTTTTTGTTTTTGTTTTTTGTTTTTTGTCCGCTTTGAATTCCTTTACGCTTTCAATCTGAAAGTAGTTAGGACTCAAGAATGTCTGTCTTTTTTGGCAAACGTTTGCCATCGAAAACTCTTCGTTTTCCATGCTGCTGCTCAATTGTTTTGGACACAAATTAAACTGGCCCAAATAAAGCCATGCGAAGTTGCTCGATGAGAGTGTGCAACTCCGATTCTAGGCCTGGCCTGGCTAAATATATATGTGGCCTTCAGCTTTTCTTTTTTTAATCGCTACATAACAGACTCGAATGGTATTCCATCGAACATCATGTATGCATATTCTTTAAACAGTTTTAAGTCCTATCTATTACATTATTTGTGTCAATTTTCAATCAGATATAGCTTGTGAGTAACAAGTATGAAATTTAAGTAGGTTAGCTTTGGATTGTATTTCAATTTTACTTCTTAATTTAGTGTCAATCCCAAATCAGGGGTGACTGTAAGATACAAGTATTCGATTTACTTTGATTAGGTTAGCTTTGGGCCACGTTAAAATTTCACGTTTTAGTTTTTAGAATGTGTAATATCAGATAATATTCTTTGTACGGGAATTTAGTTTCTCCCAATTATTCTCCAGTCATGCACCTTTTTTGTTTTGTATCAACTTAGTTGTATTCGCATGACAAAGTATTATTAAACTTAAAACTTAAAATTAAACTTAAACTCATCAATGTACAAATCCTTTGGACAACCTTCTCCTGCATACAGTCTGACTATTAATTTTATTAGTAGCTGGTCACACCAATCTTGTGGGATGTTTGGATGACATTTGGCATTAATGTTTATATAATGAGATTTCTGATGTTTGATGAAGTATGTTGTGCAATTTCTAATGTACATGGAAAAATGTGAGACTAGTCCCTACCTTCCATGCAAAATAGAAAATCAAGTTAAGGTGGCTAACACAGATTTCCAGCACTTTTGCTTTGATGAATCATTATTATCTTTATAGTGGTATCAACCATATGCCCAATATTATATTATCAAGTTCAATTGCTTGGTCTTGCACTTGGCTGGCCAGAAGAGCAGCTGGATTTCTTTTTGAAAACACTGTAGGTGCGTTGATTGACGAGCTTAATGTTAGCAAGCAGTTTTTTTGTGATAGTAAGTTCAAGAAGTAACTAATGCTAAATATTTTTATTGATTCCTATTTATCTTTCTTTCAAAAGGATACACAATTTCTGATTTCCGACTGCCTCATGGGAGGCTGTGGATAATTGAAATTGCATTCATTATGAAGTGATGATCTGAATCCCTATCTATCTGATGTGATACTGATTCAAACGAGCAATCACCAGGCTTCTCCACCAACGTCTAGTGGCTCTAAACCATAACTAAGTAGCCTACGGTTGAACGGGGAAACAGACCTGTCCTTAGGTATTGCTCTAAGTTGTTAAGAAATGTTTTGTTTTAAAAATTTATAGATGCAAACTAGCGTAGCAGGTTCTTTTTTAAACAAAGTATTTAAGATTATTTTAATAATAACCTACTTCAGTACTTAAACTTTGCTTTTTAAACATCTCCAAACTCAATTTTCAAAGGAATTTTTATTACCTTAGTCAATAGAACGCTTGTTTTTAAAAGGGGTGGGGGTCCATATCCGTAAAAGGGGGTTCATATCTGTTAGCAGTTCTGGACTAAGGGATCCAAATCTGATCCACAAGCAGATCTGGACTGGATGGTGCAAATCCACTGTGCCACTAGCTCAGATCACTTTTCCATACTATTTTTTTACAGCAGTGGGTCTGTAGTCTGTAACTTACGTGAGGTCAGATGGGTGATATGACAAGCAGACTATAAGTAAATGCCAGAAAAAAAAAAGGATGCTTTTGGTGCTCCGCTTTTAGGTTTGGCTAAATATATATATATATTAGACTATCTTTTCCTGCAAAAATGGGCAACAAGGACAGCAACAGAAGCGAGAGCACTTCAAAACAATAGGTTTACAGTCGAAATATATACTCAGCGCTTCCCGTTTTGCGAACAAACTTTGAATATTGTAATCATCCAACCGTAGCTGGACTGTCAGACCTCATTTGAAATATCGATTGTTGAATATTTCTCACGTGGCTTGAACGCTTCGTGCATGCTGTGTTCACGCCGAAAACAAACTGTTAAAGCCTGTAACAAGAAAATTTACCGCCATCTGCTGAAATAGATTACCAGATCTGAATATATCTTTTCTTCGGAGCACGTACAGGCCACTTGATCAAATTATGCAATTGACATTTGACCTTTCGCGCTGGAGGCGTTTCTTGGATGACTTTCTCCGGCGACATGGATATGTCAGTTACAAAAATTCTTTAAAAAAAAGCATGTGAAACGACTGAGAACTAAGTGACGGATAAGTGCAGAGACTCAAAATGGCACCAAACGTCAAAGGTGGACACCGCTTGAAGTCAACCAATCATTAATAAGCGATAACAACTGCACTACACGTGCAAATACTTGTGATGTCATCGGGGCTCCCGTGGGAGTCAGGAAGTATTGTGCAACACTATAGTCTGCTGGAATTTCAGTTTTGCAGGTCAACCTTTACTAGCTGTGGAATAATCTAAAATTCCAGCTCATCATTCACGACCAGGTATTTCTTTAGGAAGCAAACCAGAGACGTATTTTTCTGGTATTGATGTGCGTGCGCTAGGATTTTTGCGAACACGTTTTTAATTTTCGTTTTATTTATGCTATATTTTCTCATTGGCGTTCTGTTTGCTTGTTTTTGTTTTGTTTTGTTTTGTTTTTTGTTATTTAATTGTTATTTATTTTTGCGAAATAAGATTCTTGTGCCAATAAAATGCATGGCCGAAAATTTACCTTGTTCAAAACGTTCCCCTTCGTGAGCTTGAGAGAAGACGCATCTATATCCTTTAAAGGTGAACCCAGCTTGACATGTGGCGTTATTCAAACAAGTGCTATTTTGACAGGGACTCTGTTTAAGAAATTAAATACATATATACTTACGCAATTGGATGGTAAGAAAATTTTTAAACTGGAAAAAAAAGTTAAAGACTAACTTATAACCGTTAACTACAGCATACTATAACAGGCAGCCCGAAATCACACCACAGGCTAAGAGAAGGATACATTTCATAATACTAGCATCACTGCCTTCACTCTAGAAATACAGTCAGGTATGCAACTTACCAAAAATAGTTGATAGACCGAGCCTTACTTCGGTACCAAATCGTCACTAAAGACCTGCTCGTGGTTTCTATCGTTCAAGTCACATGATTTGGTAGCAGCTTATTTCGCAATCGTCTTCATTCGGAACTTGCACAGTTCTAATCAGGTGACTTTTCAATATCATGTCTCTGATATGAGGCATGAATTCAATGGTTCTGCAACTATCGCGATGTGGTTTTTGGAATAAATAAATAAATAAATAGTTAACCTGACTTACATTTTAGTCCGAAGAAACGATTTCTCGTGAAATTCATTTAAACGCGTTCCAAACTAATTTGTGGTATTACATTTTAGAGAAATTCCGTGCATGATAACAACAACGCACTGAAGAATTTTACCAATCGGTGCGAAGTAGGGCATTTCATCGGAGCAAAATTTGGTTTCCGTCAAGTTCATAGGAGGCACGATTTAAAATATGACAATTCCGTCAAAATCGCACTATTTATTCCATTTTGAGCAAGCCTAATGACAAGAATACATTTTACTTTTTCCAAATTAGAAATTCCGAATTTCGGAGCCCCTCAACACTTATCCGAGGAAAAACGGTCATTACTATTTAACTTGAGAGGTATTCCGAATTTCGGAGCCCCTCAACACTTATCCGAGGAAAAACGATCATTTCTATTGAACTTGAGAGGTATTCCGAATTTCGGAGCCCCTCAACACTTATCCGAAGAAAAACGGTCATTTCTATTTAACTTGCATGAGAGGTATTCCGAATTTCGGAGCCCCTCAACACTTATTCGAGGAAAAACAGTCATAACTATTTAACTGTGAGAGGTATTCCGAATTTCGGAGCCCCTCACCACTTATCCGAGGAAAAACGGTCATTTCTATTGAACTTGAGAGGTATTCCGAATTTCGGAGCCCCTCAACACTTATCCGAGGAAAAACGGTCATTTCTATTGAACTTGAGAGGTATTCCGAATTTCGGAGCCCCTCACCACTTCTCCGAGTAAAAACGGTCATTACTAACTGTGAGAGGTATTCCGAATTTCGGAGCCCCTCAACACATATCCGAGGAAAAACGGTCATTACTATTTAACTGTGAGAGGTATTCCGAATTTCGGACTCCCTCAACACTTCTCCGAGGAAAAACGATCATTACTGCGGTTTAACTTGATAGGTATTCCGAATTTCGGACCCCTTCAACATTTATCCGAGGAAAAACAAATTACCATTATTATTTAACTTGAGAGGTTTTTCCGAATTTCGGACCCCTTCAACACTTGTCTAGCTTGGAAAAAATAAAAACGATCATCGGAGATCTTCGGCTAGGAAAAACAATCTGTTCTATCCAACTTGAAAGGTTGTCCGAATTGCGGGTCCTCTCAACACTTGTTCTAGGATTAGCACAGTCTTTACAAACCAGTAAAAGAAACGCGTCTCATTACTGTTAGAATTACTGAACACGTTACAACATAAAATGAAATTTAGAACAAGATCTAACGAAAAAGTATTTACTAGTTTCATAACTATTGATGATAACACATATAGTGTATTTTAATGAAAACAAAAGACAGCCTGTAACTGAGCGCCTTCGGACGAACCAGCTTTCTCTCTGATATTTACAACAAATTTACTTTTTCTCCTTCCTGTTTGCCCAACGAAGATGCTGTTCCTCCTCACCTTCAAGCCTGCTAGCATCTCATTTCCTAAAAAATGGCAACACTTGCATCAAACGAGAACTGACTAACATATATCACATTAATATACAAACACCGCCAACGGCTTCTGTAAAATCTGTTTGCATGTTTAAGTGGTTTAATTGAGGTCATTTAAACAGTGTAAAATAAAGTTGAAGTTGAAGTTTTAGGAAAGCGATGGCCGCACAATCTAGACGATTGTCTGAATAAAAGCGAAAAAAGGCATTTTACGTTCCATGCAACCACTGAAGAGAAAGTTTCCTACCTGAATTATCCTTTCCTTTTTTATGGGCCGACGGCGCGCTTACATCCAGCAAACATCAATATTCTAGTCCTTTCGAACTTTTCAAAGCAAGGCCATTTCCGACAATCTTCGCTTTACCATCAACAACCCGTAATGAACGGTTACCACAACTTCGCTGCTTGGGACGATGTTGTTATCAGGAACTGAAACACTGATTACTAAAGCAAGGCTAGTGATTAACTAACAGAGCTCTTATGTGCTGACTTCTGCTCACTTATTCCAAGCTGACAGTGAGCTACGTGACTATTTTCTTAGCATTTACATGTTCTAACGGTTCATATTTGTTTAGAAGAGGTGTGAAAAAGCGGCAAAGAAACAGAATTCTTTGTTCAAGTGATTTTTTTTGCATAGATTTTTTCTGTAGCAGATGACAAGCCAGACTTAAAATGAGGGGCGCTGGGGCTTCAAAGTTTCCAGATAAAAATCTGGTTTCGAAATCTACTGGGTTGAAGTTGTCAGTTGCAACAAACACAGCTCATCCCTTTGATCTAGATTCAGTGGTCGGTTTTGTTATTGTCAAGTTGCAATCAACGCGGTCATTTGAAAAATTACACTAACCTAATGTAAGTTGATAGTTGGTACCATCAGTGATACAGCAAGGTTATCGAGTATATAACGTCCCTTGTCTGTCCCGTAGTTGGTAGATATATGTTCGACTTGTGGTGTGAGAAAAAAAATTCTTCCCAGAGTCGTTCAAGGTGACAGAACTATGCTTGGAAGCCGCCTTCTAATCTTTCATTTCCGATAAAGTGAACAATAGCCTATTCTTTGCCCACAAATTTAATCTAAAAGGTGTTACCGACGCAATGAGATGTGGGTGAGCGTGTCGTTGTTCGAAATGGAACTGTCGAATAGCCCATCAAACATTCCTGATGTCTCCACTGCTTCGCTTGAAATATTTCAGACGATAGTTTTGATGATACGTGTTCGAGTTCTTGCACTAATTTATGTCATAGTATTTCAATCAAGGAAACTACTTCTGCTCCTCAAGACAGTCGAACGATCAACGAACGATCTTTGTCAGTTCAGACTCGGAACCCGAAATTGAAGTATTTGACAAGACCGCGACCTCTGGTGAGTATTAACATTTGCCTGTATGTGAAATTTCCCTTTTTTTATAACTTTGGTTGTCAAGGCTGGATTTTTACATGGTATTCTTTTCAGTTCAACGAACAATCGTGCATGTGTGGAATGGGGCGTTCAGTTCAGGTTACTGTAAACGCTCGGGGATAAAAATTTTCAACATTTAAGTTTTGCTCTTGTTGATTAGACGAATAATTAATGTAGCAATTAGCAAAAGAAAATTTCCAAAAACAGATTTCCGTGAAAATTTTAATAAATACGGTAGCTGAAGGTGTCGAAATACGTTAATTCAGCAGTCTTTTGACATTTTTCGTGTGTACCTTCATTCGGGATCTGGAATCCCCTTTACACTTTCGAGTAAATTGTGAGCCGGTGGTATTTGATTTTATTTTCAGATATATTTTCAACACCAAATCCATTTATTCCGATCATAACCGGAGAATAAATACTCTGTAACATATTTGGGGAACTCATAGTCCGGGTTCCGAAATTCTGAAACCGGTCTTAGTGTTGGTAGGGGCTTCCGAAATTCGGAAACATCTTGGCGTTGTTAGTGAGTTCCGAAATTCTGAAACGTCTTTGTGTTGGTAGGGGTTTCCGAAATTCGGAAAGGTCTTGGTGTTAGTAAGGGCTTCCGAAATTCGGAAACGTCTTGGCGTTATTAGGGGTTTCCGAAATTCGGAAACGTCTTGGTGCAGGTAGGAGCTTCCGAAATTCGGAAACTGCTTGGTGTTGGTAAAGGGCTTCCGAAATTCGGAAACGTCTTGGTGTTGGTAAGGGCTTCCGAAATTCGGAAACGTCTTGGCGTTATTAGGGGCTTCCGAAATTCGGAAACGTCTTGGTGCAGGTAGAGGCTTCCGAAATTCGGAAACGGCTTGGTGTTGGCAAGGGCTTCCGAAATTCGGAAACGTCTTGGCGTTATTAGGGGCTTCCGAAATTCGGAAAAGGCTTGGTGCAGGTAGGGGCTTCCGAAATTCGGAAACGGCTTGGTGTTGGTAATGGCTTCCGAAATTCGGAAACGTCTTGGTGTTATTAGGAGCTTCCGAAATTCGGAAACGTCTTGATGTTGTTAGTGGGTTCCGAAATTCGGAAACCTCTTGGTGTTATATTGGGGGCTTCCGAAATTCGGAAACGTCTTGGCGTTAGTACGGGTTTCCGAAATTCGGAAGGGTCAATTGCTTTTAAAGCGGTTCCAAAATTAGGAAAATCTGCATTAAGTGAAACCATTGATTTGTGCTGAGAAAATTTGCGCTTCCGAGTAAAGTAAGAATTCCTTCTTCTAAATTTTACCACGATTTTAAGATTCCGAGTTAATAAATAAAATTCACTCCTGTATGAAGGCGCGATTTTCAAATTCCCTGCAAAATGTAAGTGTACTTTTCTGCCAAATCTTTAATGTTTTCCGTTGAAACTTCAAACATTCCTCGGCTTAAATTAATGATTCCGACTGATATAGCAATTTTATTTGTTAAAATAAGCGATTTTTCGCTTGAATCTAAGTAATTGCTCTGAATTTTCCGAAAATGTAATGACACAATTTAGTTTGTAACGCGTTTTTAGTACCACTGGCGTCTCTCGAATTCGACGCTCATATAAGCTGACTTGTGACAACTTGTGACAACTGCGAGGATCATTCTTCATTTGATTTCATTTCCGCAGTTCATATATGATTCATTTCATATATCATTCACACTCATTTCTTTCACGGGAACATATGAACCCACAATTGACCTGCTCCCAACGTCAGTGGCCTCATAGCTCAGTTGGTTAGAGCGTCGCACCGGTAATCGCGAGGTCACGGGTTCGAACCCCGTTGAAGTCCTGAAATTTTTTCAGGCTTCTTTTCGCAATTGCATAAATTGCGTTCACAACTGCGAGGATCATTCTTCATTTGATTTCATTTCCGCAGTTCATATATGATTCATTTCATATATCATTCACACTCATTTCTTTCACGGGAACATATGAACCCACAATTGACCTGCTCCCAACGTCAGTGGCCTCATAGCTCAGTTGGTTAGAGCATCGCACCGGTAATCGCGAGGTCACGGGTTCGAACCCCGTTGAAGTCCTGAATTTTTTTCAGGCTTCTTTTCGCAATTGCATAAATTGCGTTCACAACTGCGAGGATCATTCTTCATTTGACAAGTCTATACAATTCAATACAGTACTGTTAAGAAAATATTTTCTTGCTCTATGTATGTACTGGCGAACTATTGTTTCAAGCGATGCACAATAATTATTTTCAGAGCAGTAATTGAAATCACTTGGAAGTTGGATACGTACAGGAAAAATAAAAAGACGTTACAAATAACAGCGATACGAAAACATGCATCCCAACAATACTCGCTATTGAGAAAAAAAAAAACAAAACAAAACAAAACAAACAAACAAAACAAAAATTAAAAATTAAAAAAACGGACCAGATGCGTGGGTATGGAGCTTTTGACTACATACCTTCTAAACCACATAATGTAGAAAAGATATCCATAGCACCAAAACAGTGATCATTTTGATCAATTACTGAGCATGTAATTTGCTTCTTCAAGTTAGAAACTAAAAAGGCATCATCGGCTTTCTGGCATAAACTTCGTACTATTAAGGGTGCCAAAAGTAAGGAGGCCATCTGTGATATAAAAATTAAAGGCTATCTGGGCTCTTTAAAAGGGGGTTATTTACAATTATTAAAACGACTTAATTAAGAAACACAATAGGTTAATTACGAAGTGGGATTAGTTTATCGTATCCTCAATTAGTCTCTATGTTCGCTCTCTTTTAGTTTTCAGAAGCCTTCGGGCTCTTTTGAACCAAGATTATGATATTTTGATGTTTTGAGCATTTCCTTATTGGTAATAATTATGGTACGATTAAAATGTTGGAAACATCTGTGCTAAAACCAAGTGCCTGGTGGAAACTACGTTACTTCAAGCTTTTTCCCCCCTTTGTTTCAAAACACGCTGTTAGAATAGTGTGTAGCAGATTTGACAAATTCGATGCCGTAGTAGGCGTAATAAGACTTTTACTGGGGATAGAATGGAATTTTTAGTTTTACGGCTTTTGCTATCTGAAGCATTTCAAATTTCCTAATTGGCAAGGAAAATTTTATGATCTTTGAAACATCAGTATTGGGAAATGCGTGACCAAAATTTTTTCTCGACAACGTGAGCGCACGACGGTAAAGTTTTCTTTCTTTCTTTTTGTTAGTTTTTTAGTTTCTTTAACCGCTTCCATAGTAAATTAGTCCCTGAATAGTTCGCCACCACTTTCCAAGTTAAACAAATTGAAACAATAGCGAAAGAGTTACAAAATCAGAAAGTTACGTTTTCGTTTCCATCAACGTCGTCGTTGCCAAAACTTCCTTATATGGTTGCATACCAATTTTCGCGTTTGTGGCCTTAAAAGCCTAGGTTGTGGCAGTTTTTTTCCGAACCTTCTTGTTATACTTTCTTCCTGAGTTAAGATGAAACGTCGACAAAGTTCCTTTTGATAAATCAGCAATCCTTTCTGAACCAATTAATTAATTAATTAATTAATTAATAGTCTTTATTCAATCAAAGGATAAAAATACATATCCTAAGTACAGTGAAAAGGTATTAAAAGATACACAATAAAATACAATAATAATATAAGATGGAATAATACTATACTAAATTATATTTAAAAATAAGTCTATTTACAAAAGTTTTCTTGACAGTCATCTAGCAACAATTTTGAACAATATGCTCTGGTCAGGTTTATTTTGCTGTGATTAAGTTTCATACCTTTGAAGCAAAAAACATTTCGTACTTAATTAAAGGGCGTTGACTGTAACAAACTGCTTTATTTTGTAACATCTGGAACTGATGCGAATTTAATATTAAGAGCCTTAAGCACCGACGACGACGAGCTCAGAGGACAACGACCGGAAGTAAAATTTCACCTCACTGCGCTACTGCGCATGATCGACTCGACGTCCACCTGAAGTTCAGGACGTGAAAACGTCAGGTTTGCCGTCCTGAGCGAACGTAAGTATTTATTTATGTATGTACGCAATGTTTGAGACAGGAGATTAATATCAAACTATTGAAATGAAAATTTTGTTATTTTTTAACCTTAAGTTTTTTTTCTACTGGATTTTACTCTTTGCTAATAACCAATATTTTGTTTTAAAAATGTTCAGGATGAACGAAATTAAAGAAATTCCTCTCCTCGGTAGGTGCGTGACACTTAAATCAATACAAAAAAAAAACTTACTAAGAGCCAAGCGCGATGTCCCCAGAGATACATCGGGGAGACTGGTCGCACTTTACGCGATCGATTCGGCGAACATCTGCGAAGCGTCCAAACTCAAGCTTGTATAAGCTTAAATATTAATTTTCCCTATATTTTTCATTGAGCGGAATTGTCAGCTTCTTACTTTGAAGTCCAGATGCCTAATTAATCATGTGTTTTTCTTTTTCCTTGAAGCAATTTTTTTTGATTTAAACATATTTTCTAGTAAAGTTGGCCCTAAGAGTTACTGTGCTTACCGAGAGGGCTCACTAAATTATTAACATATGAAATTAAATTAGGTTAGGTCAGAAACGGCAAAAGAAAAACAAATAAAAAACAACAACAACAATAGTAGTATAGTAGTTGGGGGTACCAGATCATTTATGATCTGTTACCAAACCCAACTACTACACTACTTTCCATATAATGGCTTCCAACTTTTGATCTCGTATTTTTGGCAATCTATAGTTTATTAAAAATGCGTGACTTTCTCGGAAAGATCATCAAGTGTGACATTCTCGGAAAACAGGAAATGAATCATCACCTTTGGCTTTTCTTTGTCACGTGGTTCCATCCGATGGTTTATAAATAATATCTCATATAATATTATAGATGAGTTGTAATTCAGTAATTCACAATGAATTAAAGAATATGGAAGAGTATACTTGTCCTTTTTGTGATGAGCAATTGCAGAAGTTGTTAGTAGTGTGGTAGAATCATGCTGTAGCAATCAGAAAATGTTAAACGATTATGGTAAAAATATTTGTCTAAATTGTGGTTCAGTTCATGGTTATGATTATGTTAAAGAGTATGTTGACTTTTATGAGAATATGTATAGGATACGACGGAAATCAGTATATCATCGGAAATACCATATTGAAGATGTGATAAATAGCATATGCTGTGAGAATGGATTTCAAATTTCTCCAAAAGATAGTGGTAAAATATTAAAAATATTCGAAGAGATAGACACAGTCCTTCCTTTGGTGAATAAGAATCGTAAAAGGATGATAAGTACGAAATTTGTCCTTAAGCAAATATTTTTAATGCTTGGTCTTCCTTTTGATAATATAACAATCACTTATTCGAAAAAGACACTTGAATTTTATAATCGATTTTGGGTTGAAATTTTATTGTTGAGATTTGATGTGATCATTAGCATTATTAGACAGTGAATTTTTCATCGTATTTTAGTAGGTACTTGTCGACAATAGGACTGTTGTCCACCACATAATCATCAATGTTTTTCATTGTGACATGGATGCTGGACTCATCAAAATTACCACTTCTCATCGTTTCTTTTATGGTATTGAGTAGATGTTGATAGCTTTGATAAGCATATGTACAATTTTGAATTTTAAGATCGAGGTTTTTGTGCTTCATCCATCCTTGTATCAAAAGTGCTGCTGTACTGATGGCTACCAAACTAATACCACCAGTTGCCATGCTTGTGGCAAGACCTCCAGTTGCAAAGATGATAGATAATGAGTTCCCAGCTAATTTCCATTTTTTGTACCGTTTTACCGCTTGTTTGTGAGCCCAACACTTTCTGTGATATGTGTAGTAATAAGCTTTTAATTTCTTAATCTGGTCTTCTGTTAATTCACCTGAAATATGGTTCCAGTTGAAAATATATTTTTGTTCTTTCATAAGTATTGATTATATTATAATTCTTTTGCAAATACAATAAACTAATCCAGAGATTTGGCCACATAATGGAGATCTTTTCATCCATTTTGGTGTACGGTTCTTGGGTATGATATATGTGTACCCTCTGTCTAACGAATAACGGTTATAAAATCTTCCATACGCATCATGGAGAATACTATGTGAGTGTAATAAATCAATCCAACCAAGTGTTCTTTCAAAAAATCGTGTAAGGCAGCCATTTCCCGGACCAATAAGTCCTATATCATTATGAATATATAAAATGTTGTTGATTGGAAGTATTGTTTTGAAATGCTTGAAATACAAAAATTGGTATACTAGGCATGACTTTAGTATGGCATCATCAACGCTGTTGTGTTGTTGTTTGGTTTTATTAAAAAGATAGCTAACGTATTTATGTCTTCTATCATATATTATATCTTTGCATTAAAATTTGATGATGATCTAAAATTGTTTTTTCATCTGATATGAAATCTAAGTATACACAGAAAAAACTAATACAACCATCTAAAGGTGCGATGGAATTTGGATTTAAATCACCAAAAGTCATTTGTTGACTACCAGTTCTATTAGCAGATGTAAAACTTCCTATATGTTTTTTGTTCCAATAGATTTTACTTTTTTCTGTTTTTGGAGAAGATAAATTATCCCCATGAACAGATAAACAATGCCAAACATTAATTTGACCTAAATCATTTACGGAATAATCTGCTAATTTTGTGAAATTTTGTATAGATGCTGTTGGACCAAAATATACACAATTTGATTGATCAACACCACTTATAACTAAATTTGAACCATTGTAATAGCTGACAAACTTATCATAACCTCCATTATCATGACCAAAAAGACCATTTTTCCATGGACTTCCACCTGTATTTGAATTCAATTTATAAACAATGTAAATATTAACAACATCATTATTCAAATTGATTTGACTTATCATTCTCTGTGATCCATTAAACTTTAAAAAATAACGTCCATTATGTTTCTCAGCCTTGGTACAAACAGTGGGTCTTAAATTTAAAGTTGATTGAGTTGCATTATTTTCTTCATTTGAGAGATCGTATAATGTTTCAACTTTTCTGTTTGCATTCATATCTACAAAATTATTATTCGCTCTGTCGATTTGATATACACATTTTGAGTATAATCTAATATATTCAGAAACCCATAAATCTAAAAAACTATCTCTGACAATATCAGAAACTTGTGATTTAATAACGAGATGATTAACATCATCGCCGGGTTTTACATTTGTCAAACGTTTGTTTCCAAGATCATAGTTCCCATCTTGTGTTAATGTAAATCCATCACCTTTGTCACCTTTTGGACCTCTTTCACCAGTTCTTGTATTATCTTGATTTGATGAATGATTGAATATACCCATATAATAATAGATTAGATAATACCATAAAAGTTTCTCTCTTTAAGATGGAAAATCATAATGAGAGAAGTGGTTACAATTAAGCCTAATAGATTTTGGTTTGGCAACCACATGACGACTATTGTACTAGTTAATAATAAATTCAAGCAAAAGAGACAAATCAAAAGAATTTGAATTGCGGTGTGAATAGTCAATGTAAAAGAAGCCTTGATTTAATCGTCGATTAATATTGACAGTTGTGATATTGGAATTTTTACTAAATGTATGGCGAATTATTGCTGGCCTACCTGATTGTCCTTCTCTTTTGTTTGAAAATGCAAGTGTTCCAGCATCGGCGTTTTGAATTATGTGAAAACGTTTGAAATAAAAAATTGTTTAAAACAATCATCTGTTTTCCCCCATCAATTAAAACAGTTTTTAACACATTATGGTCATGGTTTTGTTTGTCTTCAACGAAGGCATTTATGAAAAGTGTTTGGGCAATTATTCTATTCCCATTCAAATCTAAATTACCACCTAATTTCGGTCTGTAAAGAGCAAATCCACCCAAATCGAAAGCCGTTTCCATAATTACACCTGTAACGCTTGAACGAAATAGATTTAAAGCACCATTATGAATTCTATGGCCATTTAGATTTAAATCACCACCAAGTTTAGCCTCTTTTATTAAATATGTGTTCATATTAATATCATTTAGCATTGTCAATTCATCATTTTGACCGTCAAATAAGTTTGATGAATTATTAATCAAAGCATGTCCATTCAAATCTAAATCAGTTTGTAATTGTATTTTTTCATTCACGATTTTGTAAGCTTCAGTGAAGTCGTAAACACTTGATGGAACGTCTGCTGCTTCACCATCAATACCATAAACAACACAAGGAACTTTGTATTTATTGGGATAAGTTGGGTTAGCATTAATATGAATCGTACAATACAAATATTCAGGTGGTGAACTTACTGACGGTTTTTTAATCCATAATAAATATCTTGAATGATCTTCGTTTCTGTTGTCAAATTTTCTCCCTACAGTTCTATGAATTGTGATTCCACCAGTTGCATTGAATGTTACACTACTGAGATTCATTCCTTCATAATCAGGAAATAGCCATTCGAGAACAAAAGTGTATTTTCCATCTTTTATTGTGTACATATTAAATCCAATTCTAGCTCTGAAAATATGATTAGCTTCTTTATTCAAGTCTACATCAATGACCTTTTTTGAAATCATATGTGGTGAACGAGGTAAATTAATATATCCATTAACTTTCAAGCCATATTCAGTACTAACTTCATCGATATCATTCATCAAATATTTGAAAGCATTCTTTGGATGAGAAGCAGATGAAATATGACTTTTTTCTAATTGATCTAAATTTACGGCATCGGTTTTATTTGTTCCTTCTTTTAAGTTAATGATTTTATGCCCTCCAAGTTTTAAGTCTGCTGCCATCGCATTTGTTCCATTCAATAATAAAGTGTTTGCTCTGATGGTTTGTGAAGCTCGATTTAAAACTCTAAAGTTCACTGCATCAGTTTCATTCGCCACATCCGCTAAATTCGTCACTTTATTTCCACTCATTGACAAATTTCCATACATCGCAGTCGAACCGTCTCGTCGGAGAAAATATTCGTCAGTATATCTTTTCGTCACTGCGTCGTCTAAATTTACGGGTGGAGCAAGATCAGTAATGGCATTGTTGTTCATATTTAGATTTTGTTGTGCAATCGTATCGAGTTTGGTTTGCAAACTCTGGTCCACATAACTTTTGTTTACAGCTTCTTGTGGGTTTGAGGGGTTATCCTGCAGGTTGAGGATTTTGTTTAATTTCATGTCAACATTACCACCAAACGCAACATTACCGTTTTCAATTTCATAAGCTGGGTCATGAATAAAGTAAGATAAATTGGTATGAAAGCCAAAAGCTCCATAAACAATTAAATGTGTTTTAGTATTAGGTGTAGCAGCTGTACTACTTAGCTCAAGCTCAATTAATGCTTGCCCACCACTGTTTTTTTCTATCTGGAAAAGTTTTTTCATGTAACCATCAACGTGTGGAGTTTTAGGAAAAGGTTTTTGAAATGATTGTCCCGCGTCGCGCATGCTAACTGTGGGAAGGAATATATCGACTGTTGCATTTTGAGGGTTGGAGGGTGAGAAAATCTCAGTAACAAATGTATACTGTCCATTTCTTAAAGATGTCACATCAAAACGAATTTGGATGTAAAGTTGCCACTTCGTTTAATGAAAAAAGACAATGATGACTTGTTTATGTGGTATGGTGATTTGTCAAAATTCTCAATTTGTAGGTTTTCCACGCCTTGAACTGCAGAAGACTTGGTTTTGTCCTTCAATAAAAATGCGAATGGGTTGCGTTGAGCTCCTGATGTTGAAAAAACAAGGTCATCAACATACTTTTTGTTAACTGCGTTGCTTCTGGGAGTGTTGTTGTCGGCATCTTTTAAATTTTGAATTGTGTACCCGGCCATGTTCAGATCGCCCTCAGCTGGGTCGGTTCCATCCCTTTTTATGCAGCTTGCAATTTGAGAGTCAACATAGCTTTTGTTTGTGGCGTCGAGAATGTCTTTGGGGTAACCCATTCTGGTGATGCGTTTTTCCCCCATGTCCAGGTTTCCAGTCATTGCAACACTTCCATCTTTTTTAAGAAATGGTGAAACATCAATGCCAGCAATTTAAGTATCAACATAACTTTTATTGGCAACATCTTTGTTAGAGGACGGAGCCCCAACATTTGTTATTTTGAGGTTAGCCATATTGAGATTTCCAGTCATTGCAACACTTCCATTTAGTTTCAAAAAATTATTGTTCACATAGTTTCTATTTACAGCTGAATAACCGAATCTTGGTTATCTGGTAAGCCAATTAGATCATTTCTATTCATGCTGACAGGTGCAAAAATTACACCACCTGTGTTTATATTAAGTAAATCAGCTGTTTTATTATCAACATACCCCTTTGTGGCTGTATCATTGTTTGCAGTTGGTGCTGCTACATTAGTCAATTTTTTTTTCGATATCATAATTCCCATTTTGTGTCAATCTAAATCCATTTCCATTATCACCTTTATCACCTTTGGGACCAATCAGACCTCTGTCACCTTCATCACCTTTTGGACCAATTGGACCAGTTGGACCAGCCGGACCTCTTCCTCCAGTTTCTGTATTGTCTTGACTTGGTAAATAGTTGAATATACCCATATAATATTAGATTAGATTATACCATAAAAGTTTCTCTTCACTGCTTTCATTGGCTTGTCAACATAACAGAAAGAATATGGTTTTTTAGTTGCTTCGATATACTTTTGCTTATCAATTCCAAGTTCTTGGGAGATAAAGTTTCTCTCTCTTGAAGATGGAAAATCGTAAAGGCAGAAGTGGCTACAATTAAGCCTAACAGATTTTGGACATCCATAGAACGACTGTGTTAGGTATAGTACTGAACAATTTTTGTGACGACCCTGAATAAAATAGCTGATGATTTGATCTTGTTTTTTATCCGTCACAAAATCATCAAACACAACCAACCGCTGCAATTCAGTGTCTTGAATTTGTTCAACAGGTAAAATTTCATCTCGACTACAAATTAAAACGGGGTAACCAACTTGTTTGCTTATTCCATCCATCACTTGCCGTAAATATTGATATTTTTCTTGATCTAAATTTTTGGCGTATAGATGTATTTGATCATAATAGACTAACGGTTCCATAATCAAATGCAAAAACAATGTTGTCTTTCCGGATCCAGAATTTCCAGCCAATAACATTCTAAATGTATCTTTCGGCATATATGGATACAACTGTCTGAAATACTTGTTTGAATTCTGAATAATATCGTAATTTGGTATTTCCATATGTAAATAGTTTAGATTAGATTTTATCCAATGTACTTGTATGGATATAGAGCGTATGAAAAGGCTTCTTCAAAGTGGAATTGAAGCTGGAAATAGGACTAGAGAAGTTCGTGAGGTTATCAAGACTTATGAAAACAGAAAACAGGATGCATATGATACAACATCGGAATTATTGAAACCTTCTATTGATGTTCAGAAGAGTGTCGACAGAAAACAGGATGAAGTTATTGAACAGTTGAAAATGAATCAAAAAGTATTAACAAGTGGATTTGAAGATCTTATGCTTTTTAATACACTACCTGAATCAAAACCTACAGAAACAACAAAATTACCAATTGATTATAAACCAGAAATGATGTCTGAAACAAAATCACCTTATAAGTCAAATCTTGATAAGGGTTTCACACTAGATGAGATTCAAACATTGAGGAAATATAAATTACCTTCTCCATCAAAAGTTTTAGATATGCAAATGGATGGAACAATAAATATTGATGACTATGATGCAAATATTGGTAAATTAACCAAAGAACTTGGAGGTAAAAAAGGACTACTATCAAAAACCAAAAAGGATAGGGATAATAATAAAGGAAAAATATATGAATTGACTCAAGACATCAAATTACTACAAAAGTACCGAAAAAGAATTGATCTTATTGAAGAAGGCTCAAAAACTCTCGGTGAAGGTATCAGAAAGAGAAAAAGATAATATGGAGCAGGTGTTGTTCATTATAATAATATAGAAGACTTGCTTTCACGAATTCAATTACTCGGAGCATCTATTTTTGCCGGTAATAACAGTGCAGATGTCAAAGATGAGTTTGTAAATATATTGCATGTATTAAAAAGGTTGGGTATTGTTTCAAACAAGGAGCTCAATAAGATAATGACTAAATATCTAATTTAATAGTATATGACTGAAATTTCATTACGATTTAACAGTAAAAACAGAGACAAAATTGGTATCAGTCTGAGTCATGATTTCACAAAAAAATTCAATACTCCTATCATATTATCGAATTATATGAAATATGAAATCGCTGTGAAAACTATCAATATGACATACAGTTGGTATAACATCAGAGAATCTTATGGGAATAATAAAATTAAATACAGCCATGACAAAGGTGCAAACTGGGAAACAATAACTTTTGTTGATGGGATGTACTCATATGATGAAATCAATAGTTACATTCATGAGTATATGAGAAAAAACAACCATTTGGTTGTTGATGACCCGGATGATGCCAAAAAGAAGTATGGTGTCAATATATTTTTCGTTTTATCAACATATCGCATTTTGATCGAACTGAATGAAAACTATCGAGTGGATCTGAGAAATTTTGAATTCAAAAATAGTTTCAACCACTGAATATGGAACCAATTTACCAGATATAACACGGGGAGTGGATGAAATTTATATTAATTGTGATAAGGTGATTGATAGCATCGTCGATGGAAATAGTACATCTACAATTGCTGTTATTCCAGTTACAGATCTCGTCAGAAGTTTACCTTTCACTCATAAACCTCGTTTTCTTTCATGGAATCCTGTCTCAACACATCAAATCAGCTCAATACGTTTTTATGTAACTGATTCTTCAGGAGCTCAAGTTGATTTAAATGGGATAGATTGGTATATCGATTTATTCTTGAGAGGGACAGAATTATAAAACCTAATATTATATGAAAAGGTTTGAATATAAGAATTATGAAAAACATGGTGAAGCAGTTTTGACTGACATTGCCAAAACAGCTGTAAAAAAAGCAGCTGAAAAAACAGCTACAACAATTGGTGAACACGCAGGCAAAAAAGCTGGTGATAAAATAATAGAACTTTTAAACAAAATAAAGAGAGGAAGTGAGATCAAGAGTGGGGGTGAGATCAAAAGAAAGAGAGGTAGACCTCGAAAAATAAAATGATAACTTTTATCTAACACAATAATATATGTCAAGCTATAGAGAATCAAAATATATCGAACGATATGAAGATGTGGTCTTTGAACTCGAGACAGCATTAAACACTGTTGTTGCAAACAATGCTCATCAGAAGAAAACTGGTTACCGTTTCGTTGTTGATAACAGTGGAGAAACAACACCTTTTGATTGGTATAATGCCCGTTTGAATGTTGATTTCATTGTCAAAAAGCTTGCAGGTGGATCTGCTATAGCTGCTGATGATAGAAACGGTATCGTGAATTCAATTTACGCATTCATTAACACCATAAATGTAAAAATGAACGGCATTGATGTTTATGAATGTCGAGATGCTAACCATGCTACAAATATTAAATCATTGCTTGAGTATTCACAAGGTTACGCCTCAAGTCAAGCAACAAATGAGTTCTTCTATCTTGACACCAACAGACATGCTGAAGACAGAGTGGCTCAAGCCAATTATAACAAAGGATTCGTATCTCGTAAAAAGTTGTTGAATGGTGAAAATGGAAAAACAAATGAAGAAGCGGCAATGAATAGATACGGATTTTTCAAGAGCTTTTGGGATGAAATTGCACCAAACTCGAAAATTGAGGTGAACATAACACTTGAAAGTGATGACAATTTGATTTGGCAGGCTGCTGATGAATGTCGTGTAGTAATCACCAAATTTCAGCTAATTGTTCCTCGCATCACATTCAATTCAGTTGGAAAATCTTTATACATAAGCAAATATCTTGACACCAGAAAGTGGACTTACTTGAGAGAAATGGTTGAGAGAGGCAATTCAACAAGACAACAGACAGCTAATTTTCGTATTGCAACAGGAATAAACAAACCGAGACATGTTTTTGTATTCATTATTAATGATGACAATGATGAGTCTCAGACAGCCAATAAATTCTTGTACAACACATTTTCAGTTGCAAATAACCGAAAAATGACAGATTGTTATCTTGAAGTTGGTAATGGAAATGATTATCCAGAGGTTCATTACAAACCCTCAACAGAACCATCAAGAGTATTCAGAGATGTTTTGAAATACGTTCAAGCCAACAACGACTTAAGTGATAGCACCTTGCTTAACAGAGATAACTTTAATTCAATATTCCCTTTTATTTATTTTGATTTGACAAAACAGAAACAGGATATAAAAGATGGAATGACAAAACTGACTTTCAAATACACTTTGAGTGCGGGAACAAACGCTGATTACAGTGTGAATGCACTAGTCTTGTATGAACAGGACACTGAAATGAGAAAGACAGATGGTAAACTTATTCTGAGATCCATGTAAATAGTAATTGCAATAATTAATTGAAAAATTCATTAAAAAAATTAAATTAATTAATTAAATTAATTAAATTAATTAAATAATTAATTGAATAAATAATTAAATAATTGAATAATCATTGTTTACATTAAATACAATTTAGTATAAACATATATTATATGACTACTTATCATCCTCATGGAGTGAAACTTTCACAAGGTCAGAAAGAAAAGCTTGCAAAAGCTTATAGAACAAATTCAGCTGTAACATTGAGGTTATCGCATAGTGAATTATCAGGCAATGATCAACTTATGTTGACTAAGATACAAATCAAAAGATTGATGAAAGCTCAAAAAATGAAAAAAGGATCAGATATTTCTATATCAAAAACACAAATCAGAAAAGCTGTTGTACATGGAGGTTCTCTTTGGTCAAGTCTTATTTCACTTGGAACAAAACCATTGCCATATGCAACTACAGCTGTATCAAAAGCAGCTCCAGCATTGGCTACTGGTGCTCTTTCTTCATGGGCAAGTCTCGGTGTTGATAAATTATTTGGAAAGAAACAAAAAGGAGGATTTCTTATTCCTAATGAAAACCTATCCCAACTATTGAATTATAAAAAATTCTTGAATGTGAGACAAATGGCTGATCTCATTAGTTCAATGCAGTCTGGTGGACAACTTGTTATCAAACCAACAAAAAATCAAGTTGGAAAAGGTATTGGAACAATACTCGCCAGTATTGGAATTCCTTTAGCCATAGAAGCAATTAGAAAATTAATAGGGAAGGGTTTGCATGTTGAAAGAAGTCGTCCTAGACGGTCATTACCAGTTCACGTTCCAGATCCCATTCCATAAAATAAAAGTGGAGGGAAACATGATATGTTTCCATGGAGATCACCCCCAGTTGTTGGTACATGGGATAACCCAATTGGTTTTGGAATGAAACTTGAATACTCTGGTGATGAGATACAAGAAAGGGATTCGGTCTTGTGTGGATATTGGTGTTTGTACTATCTACTCGAGAAACAAAAAGGCAGATCAATTCTGGATACAATACACAATTCCAAATTCAGTTCAACAGATGCTAGTGTCAATCACAGATTCATCATAGACTACTTCAAAAATATCTAACTTACTGATATAATGGTGAAATCATATTGTGTTAAACAGAAGAAAATCACAGAATGTGAACCAGGAAGTGAAAGATATCAAAAGACAAAAAATGGTCGAACTATGATGAAATGCACTTGTGCTGAATGTGGGATAACAAAGACTAAATTCGTCAAGAGACTGGGAAATGGATTGGCCCGTCTGAAGGGGCGGGCATACTAGATTCAGCCGCAGATATGGCACTTACTGGATTCTTGGAACATGGGGTCCCTTATTTAGCGAAGAAAGGTGTTGAAATGGGGAGATATTATGCTTCTGAAGCAATGAGAAATCCAAAGCTGCAAAAGCAATTGATTGATAAAGGACTTTCCCTTGCAAAGCCGACGATCACAAAGGTGGGGACTGAAGCTTTAAATCAACTCTCAACAAAAGTGAGACCAAACATTCGTTATAAAACAGATATTAAGGGATTGGATTATGGCAAAGGTATTGATATTGATAAATTGTTAAAATCAGGTGTAGCGGGGTCTCCATGGCAAGTTGACTTAGCAAAAGGGAAAGAGATTATAACTGAACCAAATCTTTTTAAATTTCCAAATCCCAGTGTAATAAAAGATGCGAAGGAGAGAGTTAAAGTGTACAAGAAAATGTATGAAATTGCAAAAGCTAATGGTTATAAAAAATCTTATAATTCATTTATTCTTGAATCTGGTTTTGGTAGTAAACCAACGTTTACAATACCAATTAAATTCGGATCTGGTTGGGGTGATAAGGTTTTCGACACAAATATGTTGAAATATGGAGTATTGGTACCTAAACCGTTTACTAATCCTAAATTCATGAAAGCATTTGGAAAAGCAATGGTGGGACATAAAAGTATTGGAGATTTGATAACCAAAACTGCAAAAAATTATTATGGTGGTGCTTTCGATATTCATAAAGCTATTGGCAAGCTTCCTAAACCAAAATCGGGTTGGACTCCTAGTAAATATAAATACATGGGACCTTACAATCCATTACACGAACAGTTGGAATATGATAAAAACACTGGTGAGGTTACAAAATGGAATGTCCAACCTTATAACAAAGTGGATGAAATAGCAGCTTACCATGATATTTGTTATGACATGGGAAAAAATAAAGGAGACTGTGACAGAAAAATGGTTGAGTCACTTGATCAAATACCGTATGGTGAAATGCCAAAATGGGGTCAAACAGCTAGATTCTTAAGCAATAAAAAACAGAAACTTGGTCTTGGTGTTTCAAAAAACGGAAAAAGCCGTCGAGTGAAGAAAACTGGCAAGAAAAATTAGCAGATGAATTACATGCACCCATAAAACGAAATTTCACTCGGCGGCGTGTGATTGTAAATAAAATTGATGAAATATGGGCAAGTGATCTAGTTGAAATGCAACAGTTCAGTAAATGGATTAAAGGTTATCGATATCTTCTTATGGTTATTGATGTCTTCAGAAAATATGGTTGGATTGTCCCATTGAAGGATAAGAGAGGTGAATCTGTCACTGAAGCATTCAAGGAAGGCAGAATATTCAAGGAAGGCAGAAAACCACAATATCTATGGATTGATAAGAGAAAAGAATTCTATAACAAACATGTGAAAGACCTATTAGAGAAAAATGGGATACATATGTACTCAACTGAAAATGAAGAAAAGTCCTCAGTGGTTGAAAGATGGAATCGAACAATGAAGTCCAAAATGTGGAAGCAGTTCACTGTTCAAGGTAATACACAG
Source organism: Pachyseris speciosa (assembly GCA_016490735.1). Taxonomy (NCBI): domain Eukaryota; kingdom Metazoa; phylum Cnidaria; class Anthozoa; order Scleractinia; family Pachyseridae; genus Pachyseris; species Pachyseris speciosa. Next base: position 35,982 of record JAEMWC010000531.1, read on the forward strand.
TATTCAGACATGTTACCAAAATTAGTGAAACAGTATAATAATACCAAACATTCAAGCATAAAGATGACACCCGTTGAAGCATCTGATAAGAGGAATGAAGGTATAGTTTACTTTAATCTATATGGTGATATGGAGCCATTATCAGCTAAACCGAAATTTAAGGTTGGTGACAAGGTCCGAATATCTAAGTATAGACGGAATGTGTTCGACAAGGGCTATACACCAAATTGGACAGAAGAAGTGTTTACAGTTGATAAGATCCAATACACTAATCCAATCACTTACAAATTAAAGGATCTCAACGATGAAGAAATACAAGGGAGTTTTTATGAACAAGAATTACTGAGAGCTAAACAGGATGTATTCCGTATCGATAAATTAATCCGTAGAGACTATAAGAAGAAACAAGCTCTTGTTAAATGGAAGGGTTATAGTGATGAATTTAACAGTTGGATACCAATGAAGGATTTAAAAGATATATGAAATTGTTTTAAGAGAAAATTATCTAATATATATAACAGAAGATACAGTTGTACATACTGTTATTTGCTATTATGTAGCCAAAAATATGATTGTTTCTGGCTATATTTATTTACACTTTTTATTATGATATTGTCTGTTGTGGTTTTTCCTTATTTTATCACATCTTGGACATTTGTATTCTTTGTTCAGCCATTTTTTTACAGATTCCATTTTGTTTCTTTTTGTCTTCGTCTGACATTTTCGAACGATTAGCTGATTTAAAATAATTAGCAGGCATATTTTCTTTTTCAACATACACGAATTTATACATTTCACCATCCTTTTTCGATTTACCTGATTTATAATACTTAACTCCGTCACAAATATTCTTAACGATAGAAACATTTATCTGAATATGTTGCTGGACTGCATACATACTGTTAAAGTATGAAATTTCTTTAGTGGCAAGATTAGTTGCTTTAACACATCTTGGATTCTTTCGGGTATATTTATTGTATGAAAATTCACGATCATTCACTGATTTCAAAATGTTTTCACTCTGTGTTACTAGTTGGAGATTACACAATCTATTATCGTCTTTTATATCATTGGTATGGTCGATGACTTTTCCTTCTGGAATGATACCGTTAAAACACTCCCATACAAAACGATGAACATAATACGATTTTTGACCCACTTGACCATATTTTCTCACACAACACATCATATATCCTGTGTGTTTCTTAACCCCCTTCATCGACACTTTTTTGATAATATTGATCAAATTTCCATCCTTATATAAGGCGTATAAATCATAAACGGGGTGAATATAGTAAACGCATCCATTGATTTCAATCTTACTCATTATAATATAGTTAAGATAATTTATATTTAAATAAAAATTTTATATAAACATTTAAAGACATATAAAATATTACACAATATTATTGTATAAATGGAAAAAATCATCTTGACCAATAGTATGGATAAGAAGAGTCTAGAGAAACTAAGTAAATCTCAACTCATCGAATTGCTATTAAAGCAACAGAAGAAGCCTAAGATTATAGTGGTAGATGATACCAAACCAGTTCCAGCACCTCGCAAAAATACAAAAATAAACCAATCACCAAGACAAACAGTGAAAGAATTGGTTGATTATTTCGAGAGGAAAAGATTACCACCACCACCTTCTGAATGGTTACAAGAAATAGAAAAATCAAAAAAGCCAGTTCCAGCACCCAGAACTAAGATAGAGCAAACAGAGAAAGCTCTGAAAGGGTACACAAAGTCTTATGAAATTGACATAAAAAATGACAAAGACCCGCTAGAGCAACTACTGAACACAAGAATGGCTATTGCATATCATATAAAAAATCTGTTAAATGAAATGAAAGGACTGAAATTTGTTGAAACACTCAAGGTAACATTTGCAAAAATGACTGACGGAGAAATAGAATTCAAAACCGCATATTTCAATAGTCAAGCTGAAACAATCGTAAACAATCCAGAGATCAATGAATCATTACAAGTGTCAAAACAACAAATAATAAATAAGATTGCAGTTTGGGTTTCTTAGGGGTCTGGTTGGACAATCGAATCTGTTGATAGTCATTACCTCAATGTGGTGAAACATGAACCAATGAGAGGTTCTCCATACGTAAAACTACCAGCAGAATTACGAAATAGTGCCAAAGGTTTAATTAACTTGAAAAATGAGGATAATGAATGTTTCCGATGGTGTCACATCAGACACTTAAACCCACAAGAGAAATACCCACAGAGGATTAAAAAATCAGACAAGCAATACATTGAAAAATTGAATTATACAGGGATTGAATTTTCAGTAGCCACAAAGCAGTACAATAAAATAGAAAAGCAAAATGAGATCAACATTAATGTTTTCGGTTATGAAGATAAACAAACATATCCAATATACGTTTCAAAAGAAAAGTATGAAGACTGTTTGAATCTTCTTCTAATAACTGAAAATGAAAACAAGCATTATGTGTTGATCAAAGATTTTGACAAGTCGATGTACAATCAGACGAAACATAAGGAAAGAAAGCATTTCTGTATGCATTGTTTGCAGTGTTTCAGCTCCGAAAGAGTGCTAAATAATCACAAAGACAATTGCATTCAGGTAAATGGCACTCAAGCCATTAAAATGTCAGACAAGAACAATAATACACTAAAATTCAATAATTATCACAAACAAAAACCTGTACCATTTGTGATTTATGCTGATTTTGAAGCTATTACTGAAAAGATTCAGGGATGTCAACCTGATAATAACAAATCATTTACAGAGGCTTATCAGAAGCATACAGACTGTGGATACGGTTATAAAGTAGTTTGTTGTTATGATGATAAATACACAAAACCAACACAAATTTACAGAGGTGAAAAGGCTGTGTACAAATTTCTGGAAAAAATGATAGAAGAAGTTAAGTATTGCAAAAGTATTATGAAAAAGGAATTCAACAAACCATTGAAAATGACAAAGGATGATGAAGAGGAATTCCAAAAAGCTGAAGAATGTCATTTTTGCAATAAAGAATATAATGATAAAGACATTCGAGTTCGAGATCATTGTCATATTACTGGTAAATACAGGGGTTCTGCTCATCAAGAATGTAACCTGAAACTCAAAGTGAATGCAGAAGAAATAAAAATACCAGTCATTTTCCACAATCTGAGAGGTTATGACAGTCATTTCATAATGCAAGAGATTGGAGCCATTGTCAAGAAACACACTTACAAAAATAAGAAAGGTGAAGACTGTCAAATGAATATCAATGCAATCCCCAACAACATGGAGAAATACATGGCTTTCATGCTTGGCAATCATCTAACCTTCATTGATAGTTTCCAATTTATGAGCTCTGGTTTGGATAGACTAGTCAGTAATCTTCCTAAAGAAGCCTTGAAATATACCTCTCAAGAGTTCAAGGGTAATGATCTTGATCTGATGGCACAAAAAGGTGTATACCCTTATGACTATATGGACAGTTTCAACAAATTCCATGAAGAACTACCAGCAAAAGAAGAATTTTACAGTGTATTAAGAGATGAACACATAAGTGATGAGGACTATACACATGCCCAGAGTGTGTGGAATACATTCTGTCTCAAAAATATGGGTGAGTATCATGACCTGTACCTTCAATCTGACATTCTTCTATTAGCTGATGTGTTTGAAAACTTCAGGAAAACGTGTCTTGAATACTATAAACTAGACCCATGTCATTATTTCACTAGCCCTGGGCTATCTTGGGAAGCTATGCTAAAAATGACTGATATAAAACTAGAACTAATGACTGACATTGACATGTTTCAATTCATTGAAAAGGGTATGCGTGGAGGAATAAGTTATATAGCAAACCGATATGGAAAAGCAAACAATAAATACATGAAAGAATACGATGAGAAGGCGCCCTCGAAGTACATCATGTATCTTGATGCTAATAATTTGTATGGTTGGGCTATGAGTCAATATTTACCAACAGGTGGTTTCAAATGGATGACTGAAAAGCAGATCAACAAGTTAGACCTAGCAAAGTACCAAGAAGACAGCAACAAAGGTTTGATACTTGAAGTTGACCTGGAATACCCTGAAGAATTGCATGATCTTCACAATGACTATCCCCTGGGACCGGAAAAGATTAAAGTTACAGGGGACATGCTATCAGATTATTGTAAGAAAATAGCTGATAAATTCAATATATCAACTGGTTTGGTACATAAACTGATACCAACATTAAGCAACAAAGAAAAGTATGTACTACTCTACAGGAACCTCCAATTGTATACAGATCTAGGTTTGAAGATAACTAAAATCCATCGAGTGTTAGAGTTCAATCAATCCCCACGGCTCAGGCAATATATTGATTATAACACACAGAAAAGAACTAATGCCAAAAATGCCTTTGAGAAAGACTTTTTCAAGCTGATGAATAATTCAGTATTTGGTAAAACAATGGAGAATCTCAGAAAGAGAGCAGATGTCAGATTGGTGACAGATGAGAAGAAACTTTCAAAATTAGCCAGTAAACCAACTTATGTAAGCAGTAAAATCTTCAATGAAAATTTAGTAGCTGTGCACAAGATTAAAGAAACACTCACACTTAACAGGCCGGCATATGTGGGGATGTGTATCTTGGATTTGAGCAAGACACTAATGTATGATTTTCATTACAACTACATTAAAGAGAAGTATGGTGATAAAGCTAAGCTACTCTTCACTGATACAGACAGCTTAAATTATGAAATTGAAGCTGAAAACGTCTACTCAGACTTTTCGAAGGACCAAAATAAATTTGACAACAGTGACTACCCAGAAAACTCTCCATATTTCAATAAGATGAATAAAAAAGTAATTGGTAAATTCAAAGATGAGGCTGCTGGAGTTCCAATTTGTGAATTCGTTGGTCTACGATCGAAAATGTATAGCTATATGAAAGACAACCAAAAAGGAGGAAAGACCGCAAAGGGAATCAAAAAGAACGTTATCAAAAAGAACATCAAACATTAAAATTATAAAGAGACGCTATTCGATAATAAACAGTTGCATCATAGAATGAAAACAATCAGAAGCCAAAACCATCAATTAGGAAGTTATGAAATCAATAAAGTATCACTTAGCTGCTTTGACGACAAAAGATATATTTCAAAAGATGGAATCAACAGTTACGCATACGGGCACTATGCCATTCTTTATTAAACTTATCATTCTTCACTTTTTTATATATCAGTATTCATTAATTTGAAGAAGATATTCCTTTCTTTCCAAGGATCCTTTATAATGAAATCATTTTAAACCATCCGATGACGTCACGGCACAGCAGTGCCGGTCAGAGATCATGCGACCGTCTCGTGACTTATAATAACTATTAGCGATGACTCATTTCCTGTTTTCCTAGAATGTCACACTTGGTGATTTTTTCGAGAAATTCATACAGTTTTAATAAACTATAGATTACAAAATTGGAAACCATCGAATTTTACCATTTGATGGAGAATAGTAGTTGTGTTGGTTCGAGTTTGATAACAAACTTTAGCATAAACGTTTTAAGTGAAAATTGTCAGTAAATTTTACTTTAAGAATTTATAATATCTATAGGTGATGACTCATTTCCTGTTTTTCCGAGAATGTCACGCTTGGTGATTTTTCCGAGAAAGTCACGCATTTTTAATAAACTATAGATTGCCAAAAATACGAGATCAAAAGTTGGAAGCCATTATATGGAAAGTAGTGTAGTAGTTGGGTTTGGTAACAGATCATAAATGATCTGGTACCCCCAACTACTATACTACTAACAACAACACACACAAAAGGTGAAAAAGATGAAAAGAGGAGCAGACAAATGGGACGCACATTATTAAGCGTTACTCTGAAATCTCATCGATGATTCACTTATAAAGGACTGGACATGATAAAAACAACTCACTATTCAGATTTTACGACAAAAAAGGCGCACCAAACAGAAAAGCCTGAATTAATTGTGATTCAAACATGGTTGAATTGTGATTCAGACAATTTTCCTCCGGACAGACGATTTTGTTGCTTCTAACGCTTCGTGCACCATTCTTTGAAAATCTGGAAATTCGCCATCATAGGCGCGCCATCTTGGATGCAGGATTCGCCAGTCACTTCGCCTTTTCTCCCCTTCCCATCTTCCTCTTTACCAAAGTCTCTGTCGCATTTACTTTAACTGCCCCAATATCAGTCGCCTACGGCTTGAGGTAAGTAAAGCAATTGCACCTTAAACGGCTCGAGATATTTATTTAAGAACAAGGAAAAATATACAAAATGCTAACTGGGAGAATATCACCAGCGAAGCAAAAGAGAAGGTATAACAGTGACACTGTACTGCTCTACAACTTTTCAGGCTTCCGGTCTGAAACGGTTGTTACAAAACCTAACTATTTGTTATCTAGTTTCCTATAAAAAAATAGGTTATTTAAGGGTCGTTGAAAATAGCGGTACTCACTAGATTAAAATAAGTTGTCGTGATAGAAGTACTGGGGTAGTTGGAAACAGATCAAATTAGTTCAATATAGTTGCCACCTGAGAAATTATTTACCACAACAGAATGAAATCAAAATATTATGTTTCCATGGCTGTTGCTTCCCACAATCAACGTTGTTTATATTTCATAACATTGTTTTTTGTGAAATTATGTTAATTAATCCAGCTTATAGTAACCGGATCGTCAATGGTGCATTAGTTAGAAAAGTTGAAAAAAAAAAAGTAACTATTTGGTGATGATAATGCCACCTTTTATTGTTAGGTGGTCAAGTTCAAAAAGAAAGGCCGGATAACAACAATAAACGAGTCATTGCTTGTAAACAATCCGCTCTATAAACAGGAAGTTAACTGAATAGCAATATGCGTATGGAGGTCTGAAGCTCTATGTCAAACTTACAAACAAACACAAAGTTAGTTTAGATCAACACTCGTATTACTCGCTTATTTTGGGAGGAGCAATGAACGTTGGCGACCACACTTACCTGATTGCTAAATTTCCATAACCGGACTGGCTTCCGCATGGGCTAAAATGGACCTTTTCCCAGATGCCACGCACCTCTCAGTAACCTCTTATTTCATTGATTCTTATTACCACGCAGCACCATTAATTCAGGGCTAGGGTCCATTGTTTCTGTTGTTTGTTTATTGTTTTCTCAGCCAATCCTGTGAACTGTTCCGAGAGCTGCGTGGCGCCTCCCTTTTCCCAGTTCTTTTTGTTTAATGTGTTTATAAATGCCATACAATATTAATTTTATGGAACAGATCCAAAATACCGAGATAACAATCAAAGGTATTCTCCCCGATATCGACATTAGTGGGAAAGACATTATCGGTGGGAAAGATGTTATATATGACATTGACAACTTTTACCTCCACGGAAACAGTTGATTCTCCCCGTGAAAATCGGAAAGGTAAGACACTTGGTAAGCAAATATGTTCGCTTTATATAGTGAAAGGAAAAGCATTGGTCACATAAGGCTCAAGTCACAGCTGATGTATTTGATTCCAATGTCATGTTAATCGAGATAGTTTGTAACAGGATTTACTTCCGTGATGGAGTATATGCGAGTCTAATCTTAATCGTCGTTTCTTTCCTTAAGCCACAGCGAATTATCGCCTTGTCGCAGAACATGAGTTCTGATATTCATCTAACACATACTCGTTTCCTAACGCTAATAGACTGAATATAGTTCAACGTTACCTTTTCTGTTGAAATAATCATCACTTATCATATAGTGTTAATCGGCTTCTACCAGAATGATACTGACGCCATCTTGAGAACAAGGACACAAAGAATTAATAATTATTGCTCAATACCTTCAAGCATATATACATGGAAAAGTATTGGAAAAGCAACAAGAGATGGCAAAGAGTGAAAAAATGTCAACAAAAAGACTGGGAGGCTTGTCCCTGATGTAAAACCACTTTGGGACATCATAGGTTCACGTATTTGTATCAATTAAGTTCGATTCTCCATACAAACTTGTAGTTTGTGAGTATATTCTTCCACCCCGGAAAAAGAAATTGGTTGTGTTGGCTTAATACACGAACGCGTGAGGTCTTCGATGACGGGAATTCTGAAGGTAATATAGTGAAAAACGTATAACGCTCAGAGTAATCTCACTAAGTTAGTATTGGCGCCTTACACTTCGCAGAAGCACACTTTTCGTGGAGAGGTATTCCTCTGAAAACTTCCTTTAAAACCGGTAAATTGAATTTGAAGTTCACTTTCAATTTCAATTTCCTCTCATAAACAACTGTGGGTCTGTGGGGGCTTTAGCCTCCCACCTCTGTCCCCCCCCCACCCCACCCCCCCTCCTCCACGTTTCAACAGTTCAGTTTCACGAGGGTAATAGCATGCTGAGTTGAGCTTTGCGGATACGTCTCTAATAGCCACTTATGATTAATTAAGCGAAAAGGTAATAAAATTCTTGTTTTAAAACCCAGCTTTTTGTTGCTGAAAGTATATAAGTTTCACCAAACCATGTTAGTTTTTAATGCATTTCTTGCCATGTCTAAGGACTATAAGTTACAAATTTCCGGGAAAGCATGCCCCCGAAGCCCACTAGTTGACTCACGCTAACGAGTACTAAGTGATTCCCTCCCCTCTCCCCCCACTTGTGGCTGGAGAAACAACATTTTGACCACTGTGATCATGACGAATATCGTTGCCGATAAGAGTGTAGACAACGCTAAACCACATTCGATTTGTTAATTTCAGATCGGACCAAAAATTCGATACCCTATTTCAGACCTAAACCCCTATTTCAGACTTGTCTTATAATCAGGTTCCCTGTTCAGACCAATGTTAAAGACAAAGTTTATATACTTTTATTAAGTAGAATGCAAAACTGTAGAAAGAACAACAAACCAATTCAAGATTAGAGTGCTCAACCACACCCAATTTCAGACCAAAACGGCAAAACAACCGTATCCTTTGGGCCCGCACATACCTCTACAGCCCTTGTAAATGTGAGGGAGTACCCCCGGGTTTAAAGGTACTAAAAATAGCAGCACGACCACGCGATCTCTGCGATACCGGTGCAGTGCTCTACCGACTGATCTACAACAAGCCATCTGGGAGCATGTCGTTTTGTTGGTTCGTAATAGACCCGTGAGTGCACGTGGTGAATATATGAGAATGAATATATGAAAATCATATATTTGAACTGCGGATTAATGATTTAATATGTGAATGATCATCGCAGCTATATTAGCAGTTACTGCTTAGGTGGTGTTCATAACTGCGATGATCATTCAGTATTTCAATATAGTTGCCATGAAGGAGGTTTCGTTACCAAAACATAATGAAAACAGAATATTATGTTCTCGCCACTATTGCTTCCCATTAAGCTTAAAGAGTGTAATGCTCGTAATCTGTCATTCAATTTATATTACATTCAGTATTGGTTATATTAAACTGTATTGTTTTCGATGAAATTATGGAAATTAATCCAGCTTGTAGTAAAGATATGTCAATGGAGCATTTGTGAGAAAAGTAAGAAAAAAAGGTTTGGTAATGATAATGCTGCCGTTATTTGGAGGTTCCAAAAGAAACCTCCGATAACAACGATAAACGACGCATTGCTTGTAAACAAACCGCGCTATAAATAGAAAGTTAACTAAATAACAATACGCCTATAGATGTCTGTAGATGCGTCTTAAAATTATAAACAGACACAAAGTTAGTTCAGATAAACGTTCCGATTAAAAGTGTGCTTATTTTGGGCGAGGTAGCTAGGGTCAGTTGGCGAACGCAGTTCCTGATTGCAACTTTCCATAACGACTGGCTTCCGCACGGGCTAAAATGAGCCTTCTCCAGTTCTTTCCGTTTAATGTAGTAATAAATGCCATACAATATTAGTGGAACATATCCAAAATAGCGAGATATCAATCGAAGGTATTTACCCCGATATCTACATTAGACATCTAATGTTACATTTGTGGGTAAGAGGGTTGATATATGGCATTGAAAACTTTCACCTTCACGGAGCCAGTTGATTCTTCCAGTAGATTCGAAAATCGAGAAGGTAAGACATTTGGTAAGCAATAATTTTCGCTTTATGAAGTGGTTGTTTTAAGATCAAGGGAAAGGAAAACGTAATGGTCACATAAGGCTTATAAGTCACAGCTGATGCAGGTGATTTCAATGCCATGATAATTAAGTGAGCAGTACGTACACAAGTAATTGCTTCCGTGATGCTACGAAGGTCTATACTTTATTGTCGTTTCTTTTATTAAGCCAAGGCGAATTATCGCCTTGTCGCAGAACACATGTTCTGATATTCATCTAACGCATATTCGTTTCCTAACGGTAATAGACTGAATATAGTTCCAAGTTACCTTTCATTTTGAAATAATCATCACGCACGTATCATAGTGTTAATCGGCTTCTACCAGAATCACGGTGATACTAACGCCCTCTTGAGAGCAACGACACAAAGAATTAATAATTATTGCTCAACACTTTAAAGCATTTATACATGGGAAAGTCTGAAAAAATTGACAAAAGATGGCAAAGAGTGAAAAATGTCAACAAAAAGACGGGAAGGCTCGTCCATGATGTAAAACCACTTTGGGGCATCGTAGGGTCACTTGTATTGATCCTCCATACAAACTTGTAGTCTGTGAGCATATTCTGCCATCCCGCAAAAGGAAATAGTTTGCCTCGGCTTAATATACGACCGCGTAAGGTCTTCGATGACGAGAAGTCTGAAGGTAATGTAGTGAAAAATGTAAAACGCTCAGGCTAGAGCAATCTCGCTAAGTTAATATTGGCGGTTCATACTTCGCGGAAGCACACTTTTGGTGGAGAGGTAGGTACATGTAAGTGCGTGTACTGCAGTGCCCTAGGTTTTTCCGACGACAAGGAAATAGAATTCAAACTTAATGTTCATTTCTGTATTCCTTTAAAAGTGGTGAATTGAATTTGAAGTTCACTTTCAATTTCCTCGTTTAAACATTTCCTTTCTTGTTTTTTGGGAAGACGTCTCACATTTCCTTTATTTCGTAAAAGACAGCTTATTTACTTTTCATTGAACTTCAGTAATCGAAACTATGGCAAAAGTGGATTTGCTTCTGGCTATAGATATGTTTTCGACGGGAGTGATAAAGAAACTAAAGGAACAGCAAGATGAGGAGCTGTGAGGGCTTTAGTAATAGTAATAGTATGCTGAGTTGAGCTTTGCGGATGCGTTTCTAATTGCCAGTTATGATTAGTTAAGCGAAAAGGTAATTAAGTTCTTGTTTTAAGACCCCGCTTTTTGTGGCTGAAAGTATATAAGTTTCACCAAACCATGTTAGTTTTTAATGCATTTCTAGCCATGTCAAAGGACTTTAATTTACAAATTTCCGGGAAAGTATGCCCCCGAAGCCCCCTAGTTGACTCACGCTAACGAGTTTCACCAACCCATGTTAGTTTTAATGAATTTATAGCCATTTCAAAGGACTTTAAGATATTCAAATTTTCAAGGTACTGATTTGCTGCAAGAAATAAGTTGTTGCCAGCCTCGAGGAGATAACTAATGGAGGACATCAATCAGAATCAACCATCAGATAGCAAACTTGGAGATGCATATGAAGGAGGTAACTGTCGCTCTGTCCGATGTTTCTTCCTTTGTTTTTCAAGATGAGAGACAAACCTGGGAAATATTTCACGAGGGAAATCAACCATCACTGAATTTTGACGTGGCTACGGTAAATGGATTTTTGTGCTTAAGGTTTTATTTTATTTATTTATTTTTTAAGGAAATGTTGGCCCTGGCAAACGAGGACACATTGGTGCGGACAGAAATGTTTACTATTTGCACGCGCGCGCAACATTTGTTGCGGACACATGATTGTGTCCGAGATACAAAAAAAGTTTCTGATTGGATGTTCCCCCTTGGGTAGGGGACGGCTCTTCACTATAAATTGAAAACAGGCTATTACTCGTCCCCGTGGCTATTCGAAATGTGATCTTCAATAAAGTAAGAACTATCCAGAGAGAGAGAGAGAGAGAGAGAGAGAGAGAGAGAGAGAGAGAGAGACAAAAGCATTAAAATCTTGAAGAGAAGTTTATCGATGTATTTATCCTTTTTTCTAACATTTATCGTTTTTTATGTTTTATCCTTTTATTTTTATTGCATTTTAAACATGACCTCATAATAACAGTACAATTGCACTGAAGGGCTATCCTGTATAAACATTCCTTGTTGTCATTATTATTATTATTATTATTATTATTATTATTAAAAAGTCGAAGTGAACTACGACATGCTATACAAAAAAGATAAGACTATTCATTTTTAAAGAAGCAGGATTATTGAGAATTACCACTTCCACCAAAGTTTATAGCATTTATAAAGGAAATATAACTACAACTTCCTTTTTTCATACTTTTTTTTTTTGCAATTTTTATCGCAGCTGAACTGAAGCAAAGCAAGTCACGTTTCCCAATGGTTTTAATGTTAGCAACCTTAACAGTGTCATCTGTGCTGGCAGTGGGTGCAATTTTGGTACTTTATAATTTGGGAATGTTTGATTCTGGACCTGAATTGCCAGAAATCGTGGAGGGAGAAGCCTCATTTACATCTGAAGATGGCAAAAAGGAACTGTTCTATATAATGATTGATTACAAACAGAAACTCGTTCAGCTCAAATCACTGGATGAAATGACCTTTCCCTACCTGGAGGACAACAACAGTATTGCGTCCACAATTGATACTAAAATAGTTATACAGGACTACAACATTGTAAGTTAAAGGAATAAAGATTTAAAAACGACGTGTGCAGTATTTAGAGATCATTCCGAAACGTTTGCTAAAAGCGTTAATGGCTGTCTGAGGTCTGAGATCTAAATTCAATGGAGTCTTAATGGTTTTTAAATACACTTAACAAGATGGATGTAACAATTTGACCCATTCTTTTATTTGTAAACAAACTATCATGCAACAGAGAGAACCATGTATATATACCCATTTTTTAAACCAAGTTTGTAAACAAAAACAAGCAACAATCGTACCTGGAGGTTACAAGCCCGTGTACATGCTCAATGAGCAATTCAGAGATGGAGTGCGATCGAGATTTTGCTTGCGAATTGCGCTCGGTCAAAGCAGAAGTAAAATTAAAAAAAAAAAAAACATCTCTGAATTGCCCAAACGTAGAGCCTGTATGCAGGCTGCCTGGAAGTCAATGTGAGGTTCAATGTTGCCTTCTCGTTAAAGTAACTGATGGGAGGTCTTCTAATAAATGACAAAGTGCCGAAATAACTTAGCATGACGATAGGCACCCAATAGGAGCTGCTTTCTTAAACTGTTTGCTTGTTTTTAGTTTCGATAAAAGTGGCGAACAGTTTATAGACGGCTGTCTTTCAGACGAGTGGGTCACTAACTACACCTGGCAACGAGGTCTCCATTATCTCGCTGGAATAACAATTGCTTTATTATTTCACTGTAGGGGCGCAACTACTTCATACTTCCAGGGGCTGGAAATTCTACGACACAGTGTTTTTATACAATCCTAACAGGAGATATGATTTCAAGGCATTTGCTAAAGCATGCCACCCTTAAAGCGGTAAGAGGACAAAAACTCATAGGTTAACAAGGAAGCAAAAACAAACAACAAAAAGGAGTGGTTTGTGGATTACTACTTATTAGACTGTATAATTTAACCATTATAAAAAGCGCTTACGGTCTTAAATACGATTAATACGTTTTATAACATATATAGTTGATAAACACGCGTAGTCAAATTCAAATACGCGAGCGTCATTCATATTCCTATTGAAATTCTGATGACGTAGAAGAGGAAATTTCTCTTTATACTATATTTAAACTACTGCGTTGAAAATGTTATAAAACAATTGGTTCATGCGTCAGCATGCGCTTTCATTGAGATATGAAGCATGCGGGAATTATGGACAGCACGAAAGATGCGAAAGAGTTGCTCTCACCTACGCCTCGAGCAACTCTTTCGCATCTTTCGTGCTCTTCATACTTTCCGCATGCTTCATATCTCAGTGAAAGCGCATGCTGACGCATGAATCAATTGTTAATTTGCGGTTTGTTAAGCGAACCACCAGATCTTATAAACGGTTTTGCTTCCGTTTTATTTCCAAACGTTACCAGAACTTTAGTTGGCGTTCTGAAAACGACCTGAAAACGGGGTTAATATGGTATAGTACGGACTAGGATTTGGAGAACCCGGAGAGAAAACGGAACCAAAAATTCCTAGAAGCGAACGACGCTCCTCTCCTTGACTCTGTACTTACACCAGCTACCCCGTGTTTTGAAATGATTAACCTTTCCATCCAAGACGAAAGTGTCCATCGCCAATCATATTATTAATGTGCCATTGGAACTTCTACTTATTTGATTACATATTAAAGGAAAATGTCGAAGGAAATATGAGTCACGCCTACTTCCACCTTGATAATGACACTGACATAGATGTCTACCGAGCTAATGGGCGCAACGGAAAGATATACGAGGTAAGTTTATTTAAGAGTTCTAAGCCAACGATTCATAGCGGAGCTCCGAGGCCCAAAGAGCCGCTAAGCGGAGCACCATACCTATAGAAACCCGTCAACTGCTTTTCTCATGGTAATCATGGCTAGCGGTATTGCTCGTGGGTGTCACCGCATGACGACGACGACGGAGTTACCCAATAATTAATAATATCGTAATAATAATAATAATAATAATAATAATAATAATCCAACATGGCGGCCATACTCCACCTGGTCCAACTGCCCAGCTAGTTTACAGCGTACGGCTTTGATACTGGACATCCATCTTATAGCCAATTGACACATGTCAAAACAAGGTGACCAGTGTCTGACCAGTGTCACATAACCACATCGCGGGCTCAAGTTAAGACCTCATCGAGGTCAGATGTTTTTCGAAGTTGACCGCTGAGCAGGTACTTGCTTCTGATTGGATCGCAGGCTCAAACAAGGTGTGGGACACGCTAACCAAATCGAGGCTTAATTTTTCGCGCGCTTTTTGCGGCTCGTAATTTCATATTCAGTTGGTTTCTTCATTTTGAGCTAAACAACTTCACCTTCGATCGAAGTTTGTCTTTAAATTCGCGTAAAAAAATAAAAATCAAGAACTTGTCAAAAGATACTCCGGAAGGTGAATTTTCAAGTGATAAAAGGAAGGGCGAAAGATTTTTCTTAGGAGAAGCTTCAAACTTGGATCGATTGTGTGGTTGAAAACATAATAATTCAACGCTTGAAGGGCTTTCACTTTTTACCGCGGCATCTTGCATTTCACCAAGAAAGGTCACTTAACAGTTCACCGGTATTAATGGCAGGAGCGAGTAGCTCAAACTCTGTGGAAGAAGCTCTTTCTTTGGACAAACCGTTTGCTATTTTTGCGGATTTTAGTTTTTATTTTACTGAAGCTTACGTATTTTCAAGTGGTTGAAACCTCTACAACACAGGACAGTGAGGTCAATTAAAGAAATTGAAGCTTAACATTTGGTTTAATCGTTGTTACTTTTGTTCAGGAATGGAACTTGTATTTTTCTCTCGACTGGTTATAAATATCAATCATCTGTACTCGTTTTGGACTCAAATAAGTAGTTGAATAGTTTGTTTGCTTTGTTACGTTGTTTTCTTTGAAAGCGAACGAGTGATTTTACGGGTGTTAATAAAACGAGTAACAGAGTAACGAGTAACGAGTAACAGAGTAACGAGAAAACGAGTAATGGGCAAAAATCTAGAGGGGTTAATTTTTTCGGATATCTCTAAAAACATACAGAAAACAAATAACCAGTCAATATCTTTAAACTGATATCTACATATTTTGTATC
Source organism: Pachyseris speciosa (assembly GCA_016490735.1). Lineage (NCBI taxonomy): Eukaryota > Metazoa > Cnidaria > Anthozoa > Scleractinia > Pachyseridae > Pachyseris > Pachyseris speciosa. The sequence continues at coordinate 51,769 of JAEMWC010000531.1, forward strand.
CTTTTTAATCTTCCTTACATTCGCGCCATTTTTGTCACTTGGTCGAGGTTCTCTATTAGTCACGTGATCTTTCCGCACAGCACTGCGTGAAAATGGCGGGATTAACCAGGAGGTGAGCTCTTCGTGTCGTTTTTACTCTTGCTTGCATTTTTGCCGTTTAAACATAGAATCTATCCCCTTATTGACATTTTTCCGTTGCAGAGTAAATTAAACTGAGAGGATCGTTATTGACCTCACCGGAGCTTCTCCCCAACATCGCACATTTTGCAATACTCTGCAACAGTAAACTTAATTTCTGTTCAGCTGACTGACGTGTCTAGATACCCGGCAGCCGGGAACTGATTAAAAAAAAACTGGACACCCGGCAATCAGAAATGTAGACCAATTTTCTCGAAATAGCTCGTTTAATTCCCCTAAGAACATGAAATACTTCTTTATAAATCTCAAGAGATTGCAAATATTGTCTTATTGTCTCAATGCTTTCGCCGGCACTTAGAAAATATCCAAGTTCTGACACACTGAGTCAATTCCCGATTGAATATCTGTAGAAATTATCAACGAAACCTCACCAGAGTATTTAGTGTTTTTTTTTTTTCAGAAATGCCAACCGATCCTAAATAAAGGTTTAGTAGTGTTGTAGACAAATTCTCCGAGCTTTCACAAAGCATATTCTTTGGAGTCTTCTCTCACGGACACGGCTTTCAAAATACTAGATGTCCGGCAGTCGGAAATTCTCACTAGTTTCACGAAAATCTTTCTCGGCATCTGCTGAGACTACTCGATTTCTATGTAAAATTATAAAGAATCTATAGTCTTACCACATATTACCTATAAATATTCTTCTGACTTACAAACAACGTAAAAAAATTTTCGACTCCGCGGAAGAGTGCTTTGAAGATCCGGTGTAGCACTACAATTGCGTGATCAAATGCTAGGGACTTTACTATCCGGCGACGTGTATAAATAAAAGTGCTGATGATGCAACCTCGTTCCCAGGGTCTCTCTCTCTCTCTGCCTTCCTTGTCGTTGAGGAGAAAGACCCTGGTTGCGGCTGGTCACGTGGCCTACGATGACAATCTTCACCACACCGGGGGTAGTAAGTCTTGTCATGGTGATACTTAATTGCACTGTTACCCCTCCCTTGCAAATGAATTTGAACGGCTGCCAGATTTTGGGAGCCACATGACCAGCCGCAACCAGGGTGACAAGGGAGGCAGAGAGAGAGACCCTGGAACGAGGTTGCTGGGGATGATGATGATGATGACGACGACGACAATGATGATGATGATGATGATGATGATGATGATGATGATGATGATGATGATAGCCTCCAGTGGGGGAGAGAGGAGGGGAGGGGCACTTAAGGGAAGTTTGGGTAGAGATGTGCCGCCGGCGCCTTAAAACACAAAATGTTCATTTCACTACCCTTTTTAAGACAAGAGACCTTATTTTGTGGCCCTGGTTCGTTTCATTTTACATACAAAATATACTTTGTGGAAGCACGGAAAATTCATGCACTAAAATACCAAAATCTTCTTTAAGAATCGCTTGGGAGTTATGCCAACGAACATTAGATGCTCTGGGGAGGTATGGACAATACGTTTTGTGGATATTTCCCGAGAGCTGATTAGTCACGTCACGCTCGGTGTGTCAGAACTTGAACAGTTTTTGAAGTGTTGAAACTATGAAGATTACACTATGCCAAAGCTCTACAGTCGCTTCTACTCTTAACCCAATATTTGCAATCGCTTGGGATTTCTAAACAAATATCTCATGTTCTTAGGGGAATTAAACGAGCTGTGGCTAGGCCCAGCTTGGAGCCGGTCTAGAATGGAGAAGTAAGACGCCTCCTTCCCTCCACTAGTCTGGGTGCTCACCTTGGGCATGTGACAGTACACCATGAGCCTCCCCTGCTGGGGTTACGGCGTGATCTGGTGAATACCCATAGGTGGTGCTTCCTGCATTATTCTCTTGTTAGAGGAAGAAGCTACTGACGCTGCTTGTGTCATAAAATGGGGGCGAAGGGAGGATCTCATCCCAGCTCGGCCCACAGTATTCACTTGAGGCGTGGCGACCCATGTGAATTATAAGCTTTGTTAGACAACCACTAATAATTTAGACTCCGCAAATCCTATAATTCCAGCTCGGGGAGTGAGCAGGAACTCTGCCAGCATTACTAAAGCTAGGCGATCTTCAGATCATCAGAATGACGCCCCGTAAACCATGTTTTATGGGGGAAACGTCTGAGAACAGCAGATGTTTGCAGGCCCTTTTGCGTTGTAAGAAATCTCTATTCATTGCAACATACAACGCAAACATCTTAAGAGATGATGACAGAGTTTTGGAGCCAGAGCAATGCGCTCAACACCAAGGAATAGCAATACTTAGAGTGTCAGAACATCGTATCATCCATGATGACTCCATTGAGTTTAGAAAAGTCGGTTCCAGCTATTAAGTTACCTCCTCAGGCTGGAGAAATGAAGCGCAAGCATCCCAAGGTGGAGTTGGACTTCTGCTAAGCCAGAAAGCAAGAAATGCTCTGCCGAAAGCCAAGCAAATCAGCAAAGAATCATGACGGCTGAATTTGATGGCAATCCTAAGACTACTGTGATTGTTGTTTGCGCACCTACTAACTGTGCGGATGAAGTTGAAGTCGAGGTATTTTATAACGACCTGAGAAATACCCTGCAGGATGTCCCAGCACATAATTCTCTTGCTTGTATTGGAGATTTCAATGCAAGACTGGGGCCGGATGAAGTTCCATTCACATATCATGATGTAACTAATAGAAATGGAGAGTACCTCGTAGAATTATTATCTGAGTACAGTTTGATAGCAGCCAACACTCAGTTTCAGAAACGACCAGGAAAACTGTGGACCTTCATGGGTAGCACAGGCTCGTTGCGGCAACTCGATTATATATTAGTGCGCCGAAAGTGGAGGAACAGCGTCCAGAATGCTGAAGCTTACAACACCTTCAGTACAGTGGGATCTGACCATCGGGTAGTTTGTGCTAAAATCAAGCTTAGTCTTAGAATATCTAAAACAGCCAAGAAGATGAAATATGATTGGAAGCAGTTTTCCACTGACCCTGACCTACAGTGGCGATACACAGTCGCTGTCAAGAATAGATACCATTTATTGAGTGCTAAAGGTAATGGGGTTAAGTATGAAAAGTTTGTTGGAGCCAACAGACAAGCTATGGACGAATGCCTGCCTAAGAAAAGAAATGCAAGGAAATCCCTCCGATCATCAAACGCACAAGTGGTATCAGCCCGCCAGGAAGCACAGGCGGCGCAGAGTCTGTACGAATACACCAGCACCGAGGAAGATAAAGAAGCTTGGTCTCAAGCCCTAAGAAATCTGTATGAAGTATATGATCAAGTGAGGGAAGTGGATTTAGAGGCACAAATACGAACCATCGAAGCCTCTCATGAAGCCCAGAAATATGGTGAGGCATGGAAGGTAGTTAATGAGATTGCTGGTAGGAAAAGAGCTAAAGAAGGTCAAGTGGAGGGATCAAGCCCTGAGGAACGAGTGATTACTTGGTTCACCCACTTTAAGAAACTCCTGGGTAATCCTCCAGAGGTAGAGGATCTGGACGAAGAAATACCAAACATCTTTGAGGACCTTGATATCAATGACGGCCTGTTCACTATAGAACAACAACAACAACAACACCTTTATTTGCCTTGTACATACATACGCTGATAAAGTTTAAAAAAAATACTAAATAACATTTCTGTTTGTACTTGGTAAAGCCTGGAGCTGAAATAATCCTAGGATTTTCTAGCCAGTTCTCCAGATTTAAAAGTTGTAAATAAGTGAGATAGGAACTATTTTTAAAGAAGCAGTTTTAAGTGTACAATATAATAGGAATGAAAGAGTATATGCTTAGGTTGCGTTTAGTTATGCTGTTCTGACAGTAGATAAGGTTTTAGTTGTTTTGAGAATTGGTATATGTTTAGTTCTTTAAGATTTAAGGGAACTTTGTCCCAGATAATACACGCCGCATATCCGATTGTTTGTTTTCCTGTATTAGTTCGCACTTTCTTTACGTAAAGGTTTCGTTTCGATGCATACCTGGTATTGTATTTGTGTACATTACTGGCGTATTGAAAATAGTTTGAAAACAGCTTTGGCAGAAGGCATTTATGCCAAAGGTACGTGAATTTTAGAATCTGAAATCTATAAACATTGTATACCGTAAGAACATCTAATACATTTAGCAGGGGAAGTGCACTTTCTGTGTGCTCACCATAAGCGGTGGCAAAGAAAATAAGCCTGGCAGAATGATTTTGTTTAGTTTGTATCCTATCAATGTGTGTTTTGTATGCACATGGTTGGTCAGCGGCGCCGAATATGGCGGCCACGAGTTTCAAAGCTCTGATTTTAGTGTTTTATTTTTTAGCTATTTGCTGTGAAATTCTTTCTACATGGGATGCATTCGATTGCGACCATCATGGGCCTTGCCAAGAAGCTCTCAGAGTTTTTCCTGGCGCATATTTTAGTCATTACGGTCGATTTGCTGTCACTGGACGAGCTTCAATTGCTTTTGTGGCGAAGCGCTTTGGATTTCATCGCGCCAAGATTCCTTTGGTATCTTGGACAAAGCACGGATGAACATCTCTGCTAATTTCTGGTCACGACCCGCCTCTAAACATTACAATTTTTGGAGACATTTCGATTAATCCTGGTCCAGTGACTTTAATTCAAAACAATTTGATGAGGCGAAATGAAAATCTACCGAATATCTTGGATTTGCATACGAACACTCGCGTTATAACATACACCCGTGCTGAACTACTTGGCATTCGTCGCGCGTCTCGCAGTTTTGTTTGTGGATCAGTTCTCCATGATTTAAAGCTAAATGGACTTCTGAGGTTTAGAGGATGTCGAGCTGGCTGGCTGATCGAATAAGTCATACTACTCGCTGTGATAGAACCACCTCTCGCACATCTGTTTTGGTTCGTATTGTTCCTGAACAATTACGTTTACGTGTTGGAAGCTATTTAAAATTCTATAGTTTGAATGCCAGGTCTGTGAGAAACAAATCGGCGGACTTTGTTTCCTATGTTGAATCACCTGGAGAAGATATTTTCGCAGTAACTGAGACATGGCTTTCAGAGATTGATGATGCGTGCAGAGCCGAAATCACCCCGCCCGGGTACAAGCTGTTTGATCACACACGATCTGATCGATCTGGTGGCGGAACTGCTCTATTGATTAGAGAAAATTTACATGCAAGTCGTGTAGATGCTGGTGAGCGTACTTCTTTTGAGTTTTCTCATTGGATGGTCGAGTTCCAGTCGCGAAAACTACAGATTATTATTTACCGTCCACCCTATTCGAGTAACCATCCTGTCACGACAAGTGTATTCTTTGCTGATTTTTCGATTTTTTTTGGAGAGTATCATAATGTCATCTGTACCGTTACTGATAGCAGGTGATTTTAATATCCATGTAGACGTTCCGGGGAATGCAGACAGTGTTTGTTTAAAGGAGCTGCTTGAGTCAATGGGCCTTCAACAACATGTAAACGAGTCAACGCACGAGTCAGGACACACCCTGGATCTGATCATTACTCGACAGTGCGACTCCTTATTGGCTAACATCCCTGTGACTGACTGTCTGTTTTCTGATCACTTTACTTTGATCTGTGATCTAACCCTGGACAAGCCACCGCTCCCGAAAAAAACAATCTCTTTCAGGAAGACCAAAGTTGTTGACGTTAACCTGTTATGTGACGAACTCTCTACAACTTCGCTTTGTACAGACAGCCCTGATGCTCTGAATGATCTTGTTAAATGTTACAATTCTACATTATCTGCGGCTCTTGATCGTCATGCGCCACTTGTCACTAAGTTTATCACAGTGAGGCCTTTGGTACCTTGGTTTAGTGAAGATATTACGGAATCAAGGAGGGACAGACGGAGAGGTGAAAGAAAATGGCGTCGATCTCGATGTGTCCGTCATTTGCTTGAATTTAAAAGAGGAACCTTACAACCTACCTGATGAATGAAGCCCGTCGTAAATTTTACTCAGATTTTATTGTTGAAAATGGCTCCAATCAAAGGAACCTATTCTCAGCAATAAAGAGATTGCTAAATCAAGGTCATAAAGTACCTTTCCCACCAACTAGTGACAAGCTGGTTTTAGCCAATGAAATGGGTAGCTTCTTTGTTGAAAAGATTGACGCCATCCATGTCAAATTGGACAGACTAGCTGATTGTTTGCATGATTCCCATTTTGACTATGTGAAAACGTTACCAACTAGAATACTGGACAGATTTATCCCTTTAACTGAAAGTGCAGTCAGTAAGCTGATTGGCTGCTCTCCGAAGAAGAGCTGTATGTTTGATCCGATGTCAACACCTATGGTAATCAGCTGTGCTGATGTGCTATTACCAGTCATTACTAAAATGATCAACCTGTCTCTTAATTCTGGAGAATTTGCGGATGATTGGAAATGTGGGCTTATTAATCCTATCTTGAAGAAACCTGGATTGGATTTACTGTACAAAAATTACAGACCAGTTAGTAAGATAGATAGATAGATAGATAGATAGATAGATAGATAGTTTATTCAGATCAAAATCGCAGCCAAAGGCTGAATTAGATTAATCGTTACAATAATAAAATCTAATAAAAAGTAAGAGAAATATAAGAGAGATATAAGAAAATATACACATATCCCTATATACACCTAATATACATATAGCTAAAAATTTAATCACAGTTGCTATATATAAAAGTGCTCGTAAGTCTCTTCGTCTTAGCCAGGGGGACATTAAAGTTCCTCTTTCGTCTTAAATTGTATTCACAAATGTTACGAGGTGGCAAGAGCTCATGCAATTTATGGTTTGGGTTACAAGTGATGGAATCAAAAAGCTTAGTTGTGATAGACTGCCTGCGTTGAGAGAGCGTCTCCAAGTTGGCTTGATGTAATGCGTCGCTATATGGAACAAACGGAAAAATAATTCGCAAAGCGCGCTTCTGTAGCTGTTCTAGCTCAGCGGATAAATATGCGGGAAGCGCGTTGTGAAACACCGGGCATGCGTATTCCATTACTGGGCGTATACAGGTCAAATAAAAGATTAGCAAATCTTTGACGGGAATATTCGCTCGCTTCAGTTGTTTAAGAAAATATAACCGGCTCACTACTTTTTTACTTATTTCTGCAACATGACAGTTCCACCGGAGGTCAGATGATATATTCAGACCTAACAACTTAACAGTGGACACTACCTCTATTGTTTTCCCGTTGATGACAATGGGAGCAAAGTCCACGGCTGATTTAGCAAACGAAATTCGTAGTTCCTTACACTTCGACTCGTTTAGCTGGAACTTGTTTTGGTTAGACTTAGCGATTAATTCCTCCACATCAGATTGGATACGGCTAACTTCCTTCTTGTCAACACACTCTGCAATAGTTGTGTCGTCCACGTATTTCCACAGTTCCGTGTTACTGGTGTTGATGTCATCAATCATAAGAATAAACAGCCACGGCCCGAACTTGGTGCCCTGTGGCACCCCTGCCGGTACATTCCTCCATTCAGACAAGCAATCTTCTCCCAACTTGACTCTCTGCGTGCGGTCTGTAAGGAAATCGATGATCCAATACGATATGCCAATCGGCATGTTCAGGGCAAGCAGTTTCCCAGCGAGAAGCGTGTGGTCTATCAAGTCGAAAGCCTTCCGGTAATCGAATAAGACGACCCTGACGGTGGATCCTGAGCCATTCGTGTGTTTGGTCCAGGAGTGCACCATACTGATTAGCGCATGCGTTGTTGAGGATTCTGGGATAGCTCCAAATTGGTTGTCTCCGATTTTCTTGAGAATTGATGGTCGCAAGTAATTCGCAACAACAAACTCCTCCGCCACCTTAGAGAGAACGGGCGTTAACGAGATGGGGCGCAGATGTTTATTTACGTCCTTGATTGGTTTCTGCTTTGGGATCGGCACGGTATCAGCAGATTTCCAAGAAGGTGGTAGGCGTCTTTCAGCAAAAGAGCTGTTAATAATATCTGTCACCGTATCACAGAGGAGATCCGCATTTTCCTTTAGCAACCATGCTGGAATACCGTCGGGTCCGGACGCTTTCCTAGGGTTGATCGAAGCCAGCTGAAGGTAAACAGCATGCGCAGTAACGGCAAATGGCTGCGCGGTGGAATGGTCTTGCGGCTGCTGGAAAGTTTCAGCAGCTAACGGTGTAAAGTCTTGCATTGGGGAGAGAAAAGTATCATTAATCAGATTGGCCAAATCCGAGGCACTGAGAGACTCCTCACTTATGTGCTGTAATGATCTCATTAGCTCGTCCGAGTCCCTGACGGCCGATGACATGCCGCTCAGTTTTTTAACTTCTTTCCACCAAGCAGACGGTTTGCACTCCTTAAGCTGGCTAACTTTGGAGTCGTAGTACCGCTGCCTGCAGATCTTACGCTCACGATTCACTCGGTTTCGCATGAGTCGAAACATTGGCTGATTATTTTCCGTGAGTGCCCTTTGTCGCCGTCTGATTAGATCTTTCAAGGCTGGATTAACCCAGGGCGGGTCTCTAGAGTGGATAGTTTTAGATCGCAGGGGCAGTACACTGTCTAGACCGTATTGGATTATGGACTGAAAGATTAACGCTTTCTCCGCGCAGCCATGTGCGTTGCCAACGAGGGTGTGCGCGTCAACCTCATGGAGGTAGGTGCGCATAGCCAAGCGATTGCTGGGTTTCAAGTCCCTTGTTTTGATTGTTAATCGAGAGTCGGAAAGCTGAGATCTATCCTTTGGCTGTACCTCTACGGACATGTGATCTGATAGACCGTGAGGAGGACGTTGGATGGGGTCCTTGTAATACTCTTTAAGATTCGTTAGGACAAGGTCAAGCGTTCTATCGCCTCGCGTGGGGAAATTCACAATCTGTTTGAGATCAAAACTGTTCTGAAGGCGCCTGGTGTTTAGCCGATTGAAATCTCCAACAACAAGCAAACCACAGTTGGGAAAACGCGATTCAATGGACGACAAACTCTGCCACAAATAATCCAAAATTGCAGGGTCGTTGTCGTTTGGCGGATGATAAATTGTTCCTAGCACAATGCAACTGTATCCCCTCGGGAGACGAGCAGGTCGTAATTTTAACCAAAGCGCTTCGAAAGATGGATCTTCTAACTCTTCCAGGATAGAAAAGTTGATATTGTCTCGAATGTATACGCAAACCCCTCCATGAATGATATCAACTCTGTCCTTTCGCACTAGATTAAAGCCACTAAGCGCGACAACGTTGTCGTGAATATGACTACGAAGCCATGATTCAGTTATGCAAACACAGTCCAAATTTGCATGTTGAGCTACATGGCGGATTTCGTCAATTTTTGGAGCAAGTGACATAACGTTCGATAAATATATCGATGGAACATAGGCAGATGGAGAGCCCTTCCTTGTTGAGATTGAAGTTGGTGTTATACGAACGCAGTTTGACGGGTTGTGGGCTTGCTGGGCAACACGCCAAGAAGGTTTGACTAAGCCATTGCCGACTCCTCGCTGCTGAATCGTGGTTATATTAAAACGGCGAAGTTTACTGCGCTCTTGAACAAGACGACCAGCACGCACACCTCTGCAATAAGGCCAAAGACGTTTAAGAGAACTCATGTCGACCTTGTTGGAGCTTTCTTAGGAGTAAAACTTACATAAACATATAAATCTTGGTGGAGCTCTGAAAAGTGCTGCCATTTACATCGGCGCATACATTTTTAGTAACTTGCAATACATATCCAAGTTGACTGAAAAAGTCGTTTTTAATCAAGTTTACGATCACATGGTTTCAAATGCTATCTTTCCTGCGCTTCAATCTTCTTACAGGAAATTCCATAGCACTGAAACTGCACTTATCAAGGTGATGAACGATATTTTGTTAAAGATGAACTCTCAACACGTCACTTTGTTAATTTTATTGGATCTGAGTGCTGCCTTTGACACCGTTGATCATCAAATACTTTTAGAGAGGCTATCTGACGAGGTTGGTATACGTGGGACTCCTCTGAATTGGTTTAGATCGTACTTGTCTGATAGAAGTCAGCGCGTTTCTGTACATGGCGTTCTTTCTCGTCCTTTTGACTTGAACTGCGGAGTACCTCAAGGCTCATGTTTAGGGCCTCTGCTATTCATAATATATGCGTCCAAGCTGTTTAAGATCGTGGAACATTATCTTCCTGATGCTCATTGTTTCGCGGACGATACGCAGCTGTATCTGAGTTTCAAACCACTCGGCAACTCTGCTCAAGCTGATGCTATACAAGCAATGGAAAAGTGCATTGACGCGGTGAGGAAATGGATGATTCAAGATCGGCTGATGATCAATGATGATAAAACCGAGTTTTTGTTGGTCGGTACGCGACAACAGCTTGATAAATTAGATTCGGGTTCCATTACTGTGGGCAATAATCGTATCAGTCCAAGCCCATGTGTTAAAAACCTTGGATCGTGGTTTGACAGCAACTTAAGCATGACTGATCATATAAACAAGGCTTGTAATGCGGCATTTTATCATTTGCATAACTTGAGACGTATTAAGAAATACCTATCGAGGGATTCTTTAATTACCTTGGTTCATGCTTTTATAAGCAGCCGTCTTGATTATTGTAATAGTTTATTGTTTGGCTTACCAAAGGGGCAGATCGCTAAATTACAGCGTGTACAAAATGCAGCAGCAAGACTTATTTGTGGCATCGGAAAGTTTTCTCACATTACACCGGCGCTTTACGAGCTGCACTGGCTGCCGGTTTCTTTGCGTATTGATTATAAGATTTTACTTTTGACTTTTAAATGTATTTATGGCCTGGCGCCAACTTATCTTAGCGATCTTATTAGTATAAAATCGAATTCATTATATAATCTTAGGTCTACTGGTAAGCTCTTATTGGACCATCCCAAGGGAAAGATGCTTACAACATTGGGAGCAAGATCATTTTCAGCAGCAGCTCCGAAACTCTTGAATGGCCTACCTGTGGAGCTTCGTCAAGCAACAGGTTTAAATCTCGACTTAAAACTTATCTTTTTAAGAAGTATTTTTATAATCTATAACTTTATTTTATTTTTATGGTAATGTATTTTCGTTTTCTCTTAAATGATTTTAAAGCGCTATTGATCAGAATATGTAAATACGCGCTATATAAATTAGTAAATTATTATTATTATTATTATTTATTATCACTTCCTCACGCTAATATTGCATATGAGATATATGGGTATATTAAGCTGTAGTAGATTTGTTTCATTTTCAGTAGAGTAAGATAATGTCTCAGCTTAGATATAATACCATTGTTTCGGGCAATTCTTGTACAGATGTATGAAATATGGTGATTAAATGACATCGTTTCATCAAGCAAAACACCCAAATACTTTATTTTTTGCTTCCTTTGCAGCACATTTATTGTACCGTCTGCACTTTCAGTATTGATATTTACTTGATCATCTTTTTTCTTTTGCGATTTAATAATCATGAAGTTTGTTTTAGAGAAGTTCATTGACAGTCTATTTACGTCACACCATATTTTCACTTTTTTAAGTTCAGAGTTGACTATTTTCTCGAGAATTTTCAGATCGCGGGCTGAAGCAAACACGTTTGTATCGTCTGCAAATATTCTAAATGTTAAGGCATTGGAACAGTTCGGTAAATCGTTTATGTAGATTAAAAATAATACTGGACCTAGGGAACTCCCGTGTGGAATTCCGCACGTCATTGTTTGCTCTGATGAAACTGTATTTCCCATCTGTACATATTGCTGTCTATTTGTAAGATAGCTTGCAAAAAATTGGAGGGGAACACCCCGTATCCCGTACCGTTCCATTTTTTAAAGAAAGATTGTGTGGTTTACCGTATCAAATGCTTTAGAAAAGTCTAAGAACACGCCACAAGAATACAGATTATTGTCTATCGCATTACGTAAATTATCAGCAATTTCTGCAATGGCTTGTGAAGTTGAATGTCCCTTCCTAAAGCCAAATTGGAACTCGTATAGGATTGCATGCTTTTCCAAATAGTTTACAAGCTGTTTACAAATGAGTTTTTCGAAAATCTGAGTTAATGCAGAGAGTGTAGATATAGGTCGATAATTAAAAGGGTCCATCTCCTCACCCTCTTTAGCTATTGGTGTGACTTTTGAAACTTTAAAGTTTTCCGGAAATATTCCTTGTAGTAAAGATTGATTGAAAACCATACTTAATGCCTCGTATATGTGGCTTGCTGCGTGTCTTATGCATTTTCTTGGAATATCTAATGCTGACTTATTTATTTTCAAACTCATTATTTCATCATATACTTCAGTCGGGCAAATGCCACGGAACATAAAACTGTTTGCTGTCATAGTTCTATCTAAATACACTGTGGGGTCTATGTCATGTCTGCCAGGTCATTTCCAACGTTGATAAAATGGTTATTTAATTGATCACAAATACTTTGCTTGTCTACATAAATTCTATTGTCACGCAGCAGTTTCTTAATTGTATGTTGAGTTTTTACTTTTTTGTGCTCATTACTTTACTAATTAATTTCCAAGTGTTTTTCATGCTTTCTTTGTTCAGTTCAAATTGTTTAGAGAGATAGTTCTTTTTAGCTGCGTGTATAATCCTATTCAACTTATTACTATATGCTTTATACTCTTTTAACTTGCTTGGATCCGTGCTATATAAATGAGTCTTTACTAATTTATGTTTTTGTTTGATTGAGTGCATGATTGCTTTCGAAATCCAAGGTCTTTCTAAACGCTTCCGTTGCCGTTTTGATACTTTACGTAAAGGAGCATGACGGTCTGTGATAGCGCGTAGATTGTCTAAAATAGTAGATATACTTTCATTTACATCATTTGATATCAAGGTTTTGAAATCTACTGCGAGTAAATCTTGGTGAAAGGAATCTTCATTAAAATGCCTGAAGTCTCGAAAAAATCTCGGTTCATTATTTGTAGTAAGTGTGTTGGCCATTGTGCAGAATACTGGTAGATGATCGGAAATATCGGCAAGGCAAAGTCCAGATTTCATTAACTTTTCGGGCGTATTCGTGTATATATGATCGATAAGAGTCGCCGTATGATCCGTTATTCTAGTTGGTTTGGTAATAATTGGCATAAATCCTAAGGTAAGGAGTATATCTAGGTACTCTGAAGTTTGTTTATCTTCATTATATTTCAATAAATTCTCGTTGAGGTCTCCAAGGACCAACACCTCGCGTCCCTTTGTGTTAAGTTGTTCTAATTGGTTTTTCAAGATATTATGAAATAGCTCTCGGTTGCCTTTAGGGTGCCTATAAACACAGCCTATTACGACATTTTTTTGTCCAGTGCGTGCCAGCTCTATCCAGCATGACTCTATTCCATCACCCGAGATATCTAAGTCATTTCTTCTTGAAATTAGATACATACATAGCAACACCTCCTGCCTGTGTTTTTGAGTTAACGTTCACAAAAGCGTAACCAGGAATATTCAAATTTGCACTCGTATTTTCATTATTTTTGGTCTCTGATATTGGAATAATATCTAGCGCGGTCTTAACTGTGCTTAAAAGATCATGTAGCAAGGGTTTATTTTTCTCCAAACTACGAATATTACAGTGGAATATCGAAAACCCTTTTTGTTTAGAAGCGTCATAGAATATTTTACCGGACTTTTTAACTGAGCAATAGAGAGATTCAATGTAATTATCATGAGCGCACCTAAATGGGTCATTTTTGTCTGGTGAATCAACTATATCCTTGTATAAGTCGACTTTTGAAGAAAGTCGATCTTCCGAGTTATAAAGCCACGAGCCTATGGTTTTTAGAAATTCATCATTTTCCAAGTCTTGAAAAGGAAAAGAGTAGTTTGGTATTATTCAGTTATTATGATAGTGCACTATAAAAAGCTATGGAATATTTCAGTATTAAATGCGTAGTAAGGGGCAACATAACAAAAGTAATACACTGGCTACATTAGCTACGCTACTTATCTTATGAAACAATTCCGATTGGCGTGGGGGATGGCGGCTCTTGAATTCATCGAGATCTTCGTACGAATCGATTACCACTACTGCCGACCTGTAGGATTCTTTAATATAGATTCGGCTTTTCTGAGTCCAGATATGTTTCCATCTGATCCTTTTCCTCAGCTTGTTAACCTCGCCGAATAGTCCTTTCTTGTACCTGGTCAGGGATTCGGATATATATTCTTTGCTTCCCGCAGTGATGCCAAGATCGGGGAGGTCACTAGCTTTCTTGTCAATAAGCTTCCTTCGGTTTGTATAGAAGCTATTCCTCGTATCCCTCCTCGTAAACTTGACTATTATCTTTGGTGGTGCATCTTTTTTAAAAGTTGGCAATGGGTGAGAGGTCGATATATCTTCCTCCTTCACTTGTACGCCGATAGTCTGCCCGACCGCCATTACAAGTTGATTACATGTATAGTTCTCACTCGGTGGGACGCCCGAAATTTCAAGGCAGTCTCTCCTTAGGTATTCCGCCAGGTTTTCAAATCCATTCATTGCGTCTGCTTTGTTTGCGTCGTCTAGATCGTTTCGCATCTGCTTCAGGCTCGTTCCCTGTCTTTGAATCTTCTCATTTGCTTGTTTCAACTGCACAAGTATATCATCGTATTTCTCATTTACAAAATCAAATAAACGTTTTAACACTTGAAACCCGCTATTCAGATAGTATATCTTCCGTTCTAAGGGTTCTATTGCTTCTTTTAAAAGATTCTTAATCTCTTCTCGCGTAATATCCATCTTAACGCCGTTTTGGGCGGGAGGCCGTTCAGACACGACCGACCACCATCACGGCAGAGAAGAGCTCAAGAAAGTCAAATCTTCATTAAAAATCGGGAAAGCAGCTGGCCCGGATGCAATACCACCTGAAGTATTCAAGTTATGTGATTTTGACAACATATGTCTAGACTTCTGCAATCAAGCTTTGATAAAAAATTACAAACCTGATCTGTGGTCCTATATTAATATCATCCCTGTACCTAAATCAGGGGACTTGTCAAAGACCGATAATTACAGGGGAATCAGCCTGATTTGCATTATAGCCAAGATGTATAATCGCCTGATTTTAAACCGAATCAGGAGTGTAATCAGAACGGTTTCCGGCCCAAAAGATCTACAGTGGCCCAAATATTAACAATCAGAAGAATAATCGAGGAAGGCTGTCATGACTTTCATTGACTTCAAGAAGGCATTCGACTCAATTCATCGGGGCAAAATGATGCGTATTCTTAAAGCCTATGGGATTCCACCTAACCTATTGCAAGCTATTGAGAAGATGTATACGAATACAAAGGCCAAAGTTATTTCACCAGATGGAGAGACAGAGATGTTCGACATCACAACCGGTGTACTGCAGGGCGACACATTAGCTCCTTTCCTGTTTATAATCGTGCTAGACTATGCTATGAGAAAAGCTATGGCTGGGAAAGAAGAAGAGTTGGGATTTACCATCACCCCTCGAAGATCAAGAAGACACCCCGAAGTAGTTCTTGCCGACTTAGACTTCGCAGACGACATAGCACTACTGTCGGATGAAATAACTCAAGCTCAGGAATTACTGCTAACAGAAGAAAAAGAGTGCAACAAAGTTGGCCTTGTACTGAATGCTAAGAAAACAAAATCGGTTGCTTATAATATAACATTGATGAACCGACACCACCACATACATTTGATGGCACTTATCTGGAATGGAAGGATGACTTCAAATATTTAGGGTCATGGGTTGATAACTCAGAAAAAAGACATCAACATAAGGAAAGCACAGGCTTGGAGGGCTTTGAATGGTATGACGAAAATATGGAAGTCCAATATGAGTAAAGATTTGAAAATCGGATTCTTCATAGCCACCATCGAATCAATCTTACTTTATGGGTGCGAGAGCGGGGCTCTGTCAAAAGCACAAGAAAAGTCGTTGGACGGAACATACACTAGGATGCTGCGAAAAGCTTTAAACATCCACTGGAGCAGCCATATTCCAAACCAACAACTGTACGGAGAACTACCTGCAGTCAGCAACAAAATCGCCTCTCGTAGACTACAACTTGCGGGACACTGTTATCGCCATCCAGAGCTAAGTACCCAGAAATTTGTCCTATGGGAGCCCACTCATGGTCATCGCGGGAGAGGAAGACCGAAAACTACCTATATTGACACTCTTAAGAGGGATACTGGGGCATTCGATGCATGTGAGATTGCTGCACTGATGGCTGATAAGAAGCTGTGGAAAGATCTAGTGGTTGCCCGCCTTCGGGCGACCAAGTGACAGTGAGGGATTTCGAGGAAGCTGGCCAAGATTTCTGACTGCCGGGTATCTAGTTTTTTGAAATACGTTCCCGACTGCCGGGTATCTAGGCACGTCAATCAGTTGAACAGAAATTAAGTTTACTGTTGCAGAGTATTGAAAAATGTGCGATGTTGGGGAGAAGCCCCGGTGAGATCAATAACGATCCTCTCAGTTGAATTTACTCTGCAACAGAAAAATGTCAATAAGGGGATAGATTCTATGTTTAAACGGCAAAAATGCAAGCAAGAGTGAAAACGACACGAAAAGCTCACCTCCTGGTTAATCCCGCCATTTTCACGCAGTGCTGTGCGAAAAGATCATGTGATTAATAGAGAACCTCGGCCAAGTGATAAAAATGGCGCGAACGTAAGAAAGATTTAAAAAGAGATAAAATATATAGATATCAGTTTAAAAATATTGACTGGTTGTTTGTTTTCTGTATGTTTTTAGATAAATTCAAAAAAATTAACTCCTCGAGATTTTTGCCCGTTACTCGTTTCTCGTTACTCTGTTACTCTTTTTAGTAACACCCTGATTTTACTCCGCCTGGCTGACTGTTTTTCGACCTCGGTGCCTCAACAGCGTTAAGAAACTTTTGCCCGTATCTTATTCACACCTAATTACAATGAGTCCTCGTAAAATTAAGGATTAAAGCCCCGGCTAGACGATCACACATTTTCATCCAACATTGCCAGTTGTCAAACATAACGTTGGGTGGCTAACAGAAATGCAATGTTTGAGCAAACACTAGACAGAGTGAATCCACAGAACGATTTTTTGCGTATTATCGCTGAAATTTCGACTTTAGGTGGTTGATTTGGTTGCTTTTTACCGGCTCGCACATTTTGTTGGTTGGGGTGGCTAAGCGATCAAACATTTCTTCTAAATGCGAAATGTTGGATGAAGATGTTTGATCTTGTTCAAACATGGAAAGCCATTTAAGAATAAATGCAGTGTTGAGAGAGGTGTCTAAACGTTCAAACACGATGCTGGATGGAATTGTTTGATCGTTTTTTGATTGTTAAATTTCTTTTGGAACAAACATACGCGTCGTGTGTTGTTTTCTTGTAGTGTTTTAATGGTTTGAGGTTTTTGAGCCGCGGTCAATTCCTGTTGACTGCTCTTAACATAAAATATTGGCGCAAGGAAAGCCATGCGAAGTTGCTCAATACCAGAAAAAAAAAATAATAACCGTAGAGCTCCGCTTTAAGGTTTGGCTAAATCTATGTATTAGTTATTACAAGCGAACGATCGACGTTTATCATGGTTCATTGGTAACGCAAAGGCCAATGTATATATGCAGTTTTTATGGAGGTATCCATGGAGCTTGCGCGTGGCGAGCGGCATAGCCAGGGGGGGGGGGGGGGGCTGATAATTGCCCTCCTCGTTCTGTCCTATGATTTGCATGCTTTTGCCTTACAATTATACAATTATTGTCATTATTTACGAATTAGCCTTTCTCCTGTGTCTTGAAACGTTTACAAACTTTATAGGTTAAGCTGCATCTACCAAAGGGGACCATACAGATGCGCTCTACGAAAAGTAAGATGAACGTTACAGACTATAAACACCTGGATTGCCACAAGTACGTCGAAGAAAATTTTACATTGGAGGAAACTTTCTTCAAGTCAGGAACTTCGAAAACGAGTAAGTTTTTGACGAGAGGCAGCACTCATGCATACTGCGTTCATGCTTAATCGAAACTAATGTTTTTGTTCAACCTTTCGATGAATGAGAAATTTATAGCTCACATGTTTTCCATTGTATAAATTTCAATCTCAATATATCCCTAGTCTTTGTTTAAGAATCTAGCTAGAAATTCCACAGTTTATTTGCACAAAGCTTAGAATTAATTTCCAGTAGGTGGTTTTTCGGTTATATTTTCAAATTTGCAGCACAAACCCATTTCTTGCGATCATAACCAAAAGATAAATCCTCGGTCTGTCGTTCCTCGCGGTATCACCTTACCCTAGAATAAATTACAGAGTCTAAGTTTGCAATGCATCCTCTTCGGGGGGTTCCTTGCGTCTCCTTTATTGGTCGGCAGTATTATTGCTTTGGAGGAACCTTTGGATGAGTCGAGGTGTGAAAACTGTGCAAGTCTTTGGAGGGCAAACACTCGGGATTTATTCTTCCGCGTAATCCCTCCAATCGAACCATTACCTTACGAAAGTTTGTGAGTCTTTTACAAAATTAGAATGCACCTTGTACGGCAGTGATTCTCCGAAAGGCATCTCTGAAGGCTTCCAGTAACCTTAACTCTTTCTTGTCCGGCACTGTAATTTACCGGTCGCTAACCTGCGATCAGGCTCTATTTTCGTTTCGATGGTAAACCTTTTCCGCGGGAAAGGCGAAACGAAAAATAGAGCCTGATACAAGTCTTCCACGGAACGTCTACCGCCCACTTTTTTGATTGATTAACATTTTTCGAAATCAGCCAATCACAGTTACTTCCGTTACGCGAGCTCTCGCGCGTGAAGTGATGTGGAATGAAGACGACGCCATTTTTGTTTTGCGGATGCCTTGTCCCACATGGTTCATTGTTAATGTTGTTGGGGAATATTTGCGGATTTGGGCCCAAAGTAAGCGTTTATAACGTACAAATTTTATGAACGCCTGGAAAGGCGATATGTATCTCCAAAGCCTATGTGATGATGTCGGTTGAAGGAAGCTGAGGTGATTAATATTGTCGATGTATTTTATGTCTTCCCTTCGAAATACAATAGTAGACTTTTTTTTAGTAAAGAGCCGAGAGTGTTGTTTTATTTGAGTTGTGGAGAAACAGGATTTTGCCGTTCACTCGTTTATTAAGTTTTAGCTTTTGAAGCTCGCTTACCTTTAATTTGAACAAATGAGTAAATGTAGGTCGGCCTTGGTGTATTCTTTTAATGTAATTTAATTTATAAAACAAATTTTGTAGTATTACTAAAACGCTGTTGGTACACTGTTATTGAACTCATTCAGTGGGATAACAAAATGATTTTTTCTCAAGTGCTTGGCTTCTAAGGAGCCATTTTTATTAACCATTTTCTTAGCTGTTTATCAGAGGCTCCATGTTTGATAGGTATATTGATAGATAACTTTATTCAGTGGATGAGAGGTACTTATACACTGGATGGCTAATTATCCACTGGAAAAATCTCTGAAATTTTTAAGTGTAGCATGAACCTGTGATTCTTGATTCAATGAAAGGTAGAATTGTTGTCTTTGCATGCAGACCATGACTGAGCAGAAACAGTAGTAGTAAATATATGGGTGGCTGATGGATTACCCAGTCTCTCTAAATACACCTATTTACTCCTCTCTAAGGGGGAAGCCAAGCATCTTCTTGCCAACAAGTCTTTTAATAGTGAGGGGAAAAAGATTGGATTTCCAAATGCAACAACTAAATTTTTCACTGAAAATGGTTCTGAAATCACTATTGGGAAACATCACAAAAAGATCAGCACAGAGGGTGGCATGTTCCCTTGGAGATATTTGCTAGGTTAACAGTCAGTCATAAGGCCTCTTGGAAACAGGTGGCTGGTCTACCCCCCCCCCCCCCAACCTTGACCCTGAAATGTATGTTAAGACAGAGCACAGAATTGGGGAACTATACCGCTTACTCTTTTCATCAAGTGTGTAGGTTCTTTTATGTACCCTTCATGTTTAAATTACGTGTAAGGGTGAAGAGGCCAATAGACTATAATCTCACTAACCAATGACCTGATCATCTGACCTGAGACAGATGTTGAGAACCCAGCCAGCTTGATCCAAACAATTATTTTAATTAACACCATGGTTCGATGTCTGCTCTGGGATTCAAACCAGCAACCTGTTCCTCAGCAGTCCAGTGCTGGGCAGTATACTGTTATTCTGTAATTCATTAACTGCATGGAGAAACAACTTGGTAGGAGAGGTAAGCAAGGACATCTAGCTTTTATCAGGTTAATCTTTCATTAATTCAACAAAGGCCTGTAATGCTTATGCAGTACAATAGTCTTTGTGGTGCATTTCAAACTACTGCACCTTGCACTGGTAATTTTTGCAGTGGCAGTTCAGTCATGTTTTACATTTTTGTGGAGGATGTAAATGACCTTGTCATTCAACAACAACAACAATTTACTCCTTTAAGCTCTATTCAATTTATTTCCTCTTTTCTCGTGTAGATTTCTCTTGCTACAATTAACGTTGGGGTTTCAAATAAGTCACTGGTTTTTCTGAGTTGAATGTATTACTATCAACAAGATAATTGGCACTTTTATGCTGTCCTCACGAAATTTTGTTAAGTGACAATTCAATTTAAGCTTAAATTTAATGTGGAGATTAAAAATCCTGTTTAAATTTATAAACTAAGTCAACTTGACTGATGTCCACTGTGAAGTTACTGAAAGCCTTCCATCGTACTTTTTCTATGGCCGGTCATTCTGCTATTTATGTGATTTTTTTATATCAACATCAAGACACATGTATTTTATTACTCCCTAAAAAGAAAAACTTTATTCTTGGTGGTGTGAATTAGCCATCAGTGTTTTACCGCCGACCGGTTAGCTCAGTGGTAGAGCAGCGGACTAGCGTGCGGGAGGTCGGTGGTTCAAACCCCGGTCGGACCAACACTCAGGGTCTTTAAATAATTGAGGAGATAGTGCTGCCTTTGTAATAACATCTGCAAATGGTTAGACTTTCTAGTCTTCTCGGATAAGGACGATAAACCGTAGGCCCCGTCTCACAACTCTTCATAATTGATTCTGTGGGACTTAAAAGAACCCACACACTCTTCGAAAAGAGTAGGGGACGCAGGTCCCGGTGTGATGGTCTATCTCTCATGTGATGATTAAATGCTCGGAGATATTAGCTGCACAAGCTACTCTAAAATCCGAGGGTAAATAATGTGATGTAAATAATGTATTAATGTTGTTGTTCCAGAGGAGAACATACATGCAAACGATAATAGATAACTTTACGGCCTTACGTAAATGAATGGTACAAAACAAATTTCAAAGAACTTGCATTATGCTTTCAAAATGTTTGTCCATTGAATGAGTGTCTTCTCTCGCATCCTAACATCAAAACCAATGAGTCTATGATCTTGTACTTATCAACTGAGCTTCGATGTGTCTTGCTTCTCGTTGAATTGTTCTTGAATTCAAACCTGCCAGCTTCCAAGTCTTTTTATTGTTGTCCAGCTTTCACAAACACGAAAGAAGCAACTCGTCAGAACGCTTCCTCTTTATCATTCTTCATGAAGATCATTCCGCGAATCTTTCAAGTGAATCCTTTATCTACATAAAAAAAACTAATAAACTTTTCCCTCTCCTCTAATTTAGATGAAAATAGAAAGACTCTGTTGTTTTGTGTTATAAAACTAAAAACAACTTGATTTCTCATCGTACGTAATGGCGGCTCAGTCGCGAGAAGATTTCGCGAGAGCCTCGCGAACACGCATCTTAGTGACTTCCGGTTAGTGAATCAGCCAATCAGATTTCGTCCAAATTCTGGACGAAGCCACAGACTCCCGTGAGACTTTGTATCAGGCCCAATTGTAGCGAGCGCCCACATAAGAGGACACAAGAGCGATGCTTCAATTGGGCCTGATCGCAAATTAACCGGTCGCTGAAGACCGGTGCTTTGAAAACCTGTAACTTTCCCAAATCCTGGACTATGTTTGAAATGAGCCATTATTATTGCCAAATACTGAGTTTCTTAGACTTTATCACTCCGTACAACACAACACCAAAAATAAGCGACTTTGTTTTGAAGTTTTGAAAAAAAATCCCTCTTCAAGCTAAAAGTTTATATTGGCAGTAAACTTCGACTCAACTTCTTGCAATCTGTTCCAATTTTCCCGCTCAATTCCTTAGCCTGACTTGGGTAGCGTTTTTTGATTTCAGTTGCTGTCACTGGTCTGACATGTTCGCATTTGTGACCCAAAGGAATTCTGGGATATGCTTGGATAATTGCCGCGTGTTAGTCCGCCAATTTCCATTTCAGATATTTTTCATAAGTGTCGAGCCACCCGGTCCTGCTGGCAAACTATTGCACCGATTGCAACTCGCCAAAATTGCCATGCCAGGTCCCGGAATCTACTCACAGAATGGCTAGGAACACAACTTCACTTCCTGAATCACCATGACTCGATCGAAACCTTTCGGCGGTTAACTTGGTGTGATATTGCTTCGCACCTCTGTCTTCTTTCGGAGGATTGCCTCTACCCATCAACCCAGCTTTATGATGCCAGGTAGAGGGCTTCTAAGGTAGAAAATGGCTCGAAAAACACACTTGTAAATTAAATACGTACCGAGTTGTAGCTGAGTAATCATTTATAAATAAACGACAGCCTTCGATGTTGTGGACCACCGAGATCTCCGTGGTAACCCCTTATATGGAATAATTAGATCGATTTCACCTCATACCCTCGAAAATTACAGAACAACACGTACAAAATGGCGGACAAGAGCTAGTTAATTAAAATATCCAGCAATAATTTGTAATTTTGCAGGGGTTCTAAATGAGGATGCATCGTCTAATAATAGCAGCTTGGATCACAGCCAGTCAGATGCCATCAGTCGTCGTCGGCGTGGGATCGGGTGGCGCAATGGCTGGGTGGACTGGTGGTATGGCAACTGGTGCGGGCCTAGCCAGGGAGATTACCGAAACAACTCAAACGCAAGCTGCAAATATCACTGCCAGCAATCGACAAAATATATCACCAAAGACTGCCGCAACTGTCTCCCACCAAAGGACGACCTAGATGAAGCTTGCATGGAGGATGACAGGTATTTACCTTCAGTGGTATCTGTTGTATTAAAGTTGCAAAGGTTCCTTAAAAAGTAGTCTACCTTCTACCACCTATGATGATTTTCCCCGGCAGCTTTAATTGAATAACCGAGATTTTCAACGTTATTACCATTGTAGGCACACAGCTGACGTCCGAGCAGACGAAAGCTCACTTTGTCTCAGTCTCTAGCTTCCGTTACTATGAAACTGTATTCCATCTTCCATCTGGATGGTAAATTTTCCTGGTCTCCCAGCGATACAATTTAGTCTGCAACGATTGTTCCATACTATCGTGTGCAAATTGTATAAGCATAATAAGGATCATGTCTGTTTGAAAGTCAAGAACTTTTGTAATTAGAAGACGTGCTTTGGGTTCATGAAAAGATTTGCTGTTGGTCGTCTAACGACTATTGGCAAAATCATTTATCCGGTTCCAACCTCCTTTTATTACTTCAATTATTTTTGATAGAGCTATAATGCTTCCTCTTTGTCATGAGCTAGTGGTATATCTTGTACGCTTAAACGTTAGTTTCATAATAGTTTAAATCCCGCACATCCATGAGCCTAAACAATAAGAATTCCTGTTGATGAAATTCAAAAAGTCCATATTAAATAGCCTGTCAAGAGTTCCATAGTGCACGTTTCTGTAGTGACGCAACTTTCTGTCTCGATGCATTCTGGCCAGAATCAGTACGTCATAACAGCAAGTAGCCTTATTTAGGTGGTATGTGGCTGAAATAAGTTAACGAAATGTTGTATATGTCTACCTTTTTGAGATGCATTTATACAATCATCTTTATTCCAACGTATTTTATTTGTCCAGGTGTATTAACGACAATCAGGCGGGTCCGTGGTGGTGTCAACCTATTGGTTTACCCTGCAAATGCGATCGTCCATTCGTCAAGAGAGTCTATAACTTGACTGGAAGCTGCTCAACCAACACATGTCAATCCCACGCTTTGCAAATATATACTGCATTTCAGTTGCTTTCGTGTTGGTACCCCAAAAGAACCTGCTTTCCAGTGATTCGTACAAAATGCAGATGTTGGGCATGTTTGTGCCCAAGAATTACAATTTCCTCCAAATGCATTGTCGTTAAGAGGTGTGACTTTCTCGGCAGCGTAAAAATATAATTGTTTTCTCTTCCTCGTCATACCATTATTTTGGAAACCAAAGTAAGTTCGCCTGAAAGTAGCTCAACTAGTACATGTCAATTAAATGTTTTAAAAATATGCTTTTCAACCAAATAACGTTCTTTCTGGTATCCAGAAAGGACCGGATTTCCTTTCCAGTGATTCGTAAGAAATTTGAGTGCTGTTAATGTTTGTGTCATTGGGTATATGGGTCTCCGTAAGTGTGCCGTCGTTAAGAAGTGTGGCTCCCCTCGCAGCGGTAACTCATTTTCGTGCCATTGCAGTGGGCAACCAAAATAAGTCAGCCTGACCAGCAAGAACAAAAGGCAAGCTTTATCGTTCTTTGCCGATTGCTTTACCTAGGTACCGTTGAAATTCTTAATATTGATAATGACACTTATTATATGATAGTGTCACTTATTTCTATACTATAACTACTACAACTATAACTCTCCCTTGACACTTAATTACTGCACGACAAGCAAGACTCCTCTCCTCTCTCTCCCTTAATCAATGTCGTGGGACGAAATTTTCTGCAAAGCCTCGCATTTTGTAGGAACAGAAAATGTGGTCCAACAACGTTGATAAGGGGAGGGGTGCCTCTTTCCAGTCGGAATAAAGTGCACCGACTCAAGTAATTTTGCAACTGGTTGTATCATTTTAGTTACATTTAGATGATTAACTCAAATTAATGATTTATTTCATATATCATTCAAACTTAGATGAATGAGTTTTTAGAATTAGGTGAATCATTTCCAGAATGGGTTTGTAAACCAGTTCCCTGTTTCCCTTTACTAGGGCTAACGCCCAGTGGGTTATTCATGGGTTTAAGTAGCACTTTAATTTACACTTCAGAGTTAATTCTCTGTTCCACTATTTGTGTTCCTAGTGCTACGCGGCACAACATACATATGTACCCTTACTTTCTCTTTGCCGCGATTCACCATCTAAAATCGTCCCCGACTTTCTCTGTGCGACCTTGTAGCTCAGTCGGCAGAGTAACGGTAGATCTAATCCGGAGGTCGTGGGTTCGATTCCCACCGAGGTCAAAAGATTTTTTCTTTGCCTCGTGTGGTTCCCTGTTTCCCTTTACTAGGGCTAACGCCCAGTGGGTTATTCATGGGTTTAAGTAGCACTTTAATTTACACTTCAGAGTTAATTCTCTGTTCCACTATTTGTGTTCCTAGTGCTACGCGGCACAACATACATATGTACCCTTACTTTCTCTTTGCCGCGATTCACCATCTAAAATCGTCCCCGACTTTCTCTGTGCGACCTTGTAGCTCAGTCGGCAGAGTAACGGTAGATCTAATCCGGAGGTCGTGGGTTCGATTCCCACCGAGGTCAAAAGATTTTTTCTTTGCCTCGTGTGGTTCCCTGTTTCCCTTTACTAGGGCTAACGCCCAGTGGGTTATTCATGGGTTTAAGTAGCACTTTAATTTACACTTCAGAGTTAATTCTCTGTTCCACTATTTGTGTTCCTAGTGCTACGCGGCACAACATACATATGTACCCTTACTTTCTCTTTGCCCCGATTCACCATCTAAAATCGTCCCCGACTTTCTCTGTGCGACCTTGTAGCTCAGTCGGCAGAGTAACGGTAGATCTAATCCGGAGGTCGTGGGTTCGATTCCCACCGAGGTCAAAAGATTTTTTCTTTGCCTCGTGTGGTTCCCTGTTTCCCTTTACTAGGGCTAACGCCCAGTGGGTTATTCATGGGTTTAAGTAGCACTTTAATTTACACTTCAGAGTTAATTCTCTGTTCCACTATTTGAGAACTAAATATGTCTGTTTTAATTCTTTGTTCGATCGTCTTTTCCCGCTTGTCTATATATAATTGTTGGGATTGTCTATTCTGTAAGCTTAAGTACCATTTTCAGATTTTCAGAATAAATACTAGAATAATACAAATGCTAAAATACTTTTTTTCAAAGTAACTAAGTAGTCCAGCAACTGAAATGCCCAAAAAAATGAGATGCAGAGGGCCTGAGTAACTTGAAAATACTTTCCTAGATTAAAGAAGAATCCCTTCGCTGTCTTCTCCTAAACTTGATACCACCTGAATTCCTTCTGTTGGGATTAAACGACTCAAAACCGTCCTGTACCTACCAAAGGAAATGCAGGAGTTTACGGTATTAGAATGATTAAGATGCAATTTATTTTTCCAGTTCAGGCATGTTGATAAATATTATAATCACTGGACATGTTGTGGAAACTTGTCAAATGTAACTGTTATGCCTCCGGTTAGCGAACGTGTTGAACATGATCTGTGGTAGAAATTTGACAGATACGCATTATAGTTTTGGAAGTCACGAATATGTCTACCACTGATTTTTGTGTACAAATACGTTATTTTAAGTAACTGCTGACTCATATAGAACCAGGACTTGTCTTAATAACATTATTGGCGCTTGACCATCGCAGACATGTTAATAAAGTAATTTTTTGTCGTTTCTGAGGAGTTTTTTTCCCGGCAAGAAACAGCTATTTTCAGTTGATTTAAGAGACATACAATATGTTATAATACTAGCATAAATAATTTTTAGCGCTGTTAGTCGCACTTGAAATCGTAGATGAATGGGAACACTGCGGAAACAAAATGTCAGGGAAACAAACATTAAGAGGTACCTTTTCACCATTATAATCTGTAATCGTCACGTGAACAAAAATGGATGCTTGTTGGTTCCCTTCGAGATGCACATGTCTGTATCCTAGAGTAAACATGCCAAATTGGATGAAAACAGATTTTCTTCCTTGGTATTTATTGCCACAGCAAATAAAGACGATGACAGTTAGGAAATGAAATTAAAGTAAGTAAATGGAGTTTTGCATAAACTGAAAATATATACCAATGGGAACAGCTAAGAAAAGGAATTTCTGTAAGAAAGTGCATATAAAACTGAATAAAATCAATAAATCAATAAATAGATATATAAATCAATAAATAACTTATGAATACGTTCATCATATCTCGAATGCACCCAAACCCCATCAAACCGATCGCCATAAACCTAGAAAGAGTTGTGGCTTTAATTGATTATTGAAATTTACATTTATTAATATTTTTTCGTACGGTCGGTATACCTTGCATAATGCTGGCGAAAGGAAATGTGACTTGACCAATAAAGTCTCGTCCAATAGGATCTTCGTCCCACACCACAAAGCGGAATAAGACAAGATCGGGAAATGTTAGGACAAACGTGATGGTCTCTTCCCAGACTGGATTAAATCCTGTGAAAACAAATGTTAAGGTGGCTAACAGCGGCTTCAAACACGTTCCAGCTCTTGACCATCGATGGAACATCGCTAACAAATGTTATAACTTACTACCTTTATAGTGGTATCAAACAAATGCCAAATCATAGGTGAGCAAGACTGGATGGATGTTTTTGCCACTTAATGGATTAACACAGCAACACTTAAGCCTTAGCCTTAAGCGAAAATAGCTCGACAACGAGCTACGTGGAGAAACGCCATTTCTTTTCTATTGAATATGAATGAGCGAGTCAAGTTCTAAGATTTTGCAAAGTTTATAACAGTTTCAAGGGCGGATTCGGAGCCATCTTAAATATTCGAGAATTTACGGCCGCTATTAATCCACTCCTACATTTTTTTCTAACTTTGCAAAAAGGTATTATTATTATTATTGTCGTTGTTGTTGTTATCTTTATTATTCCCAAGCATACTTTTGTTTGCCACAAGAATAATAACATTCATTTAGTAGAATTTATAACAAACATTAACATACATGTTGTAGTATTTAAAACAACTTAAGCACTTTAAGAGGCAGTCCCGCTAAAAGCGGTCCTCTCGACTTGGCGACCAAAAAAGTTTTCCTTTATTTTTTGACCATGAAAAAGGTTTGGTACACATGTTGAAAAAATGCTATAATTATTTTCCAATTCTTTATTTTTCCACCGCCACAGGCCAAAATTGAATTTTGGCTCACCTGCCCGAATTGATAGCGATCGAAAGTGTAAATTTCACAGATTTTGTCAAGCGCGCTCTGACTGCAAAAATCTAGCTCACTGAATTCTATTTTTCTACAAGTTACAAGGTGTATTCAGTTAGTTCACAGACAAAATGTAGAAACTTACAAGAAAATCTTACGCATTCCAGCGTGATTAGAAGACACCATTCTCTTGAGCCTTAATTTGCATATCGAAAACTAACCAAATGAAAGGAACGAAATCTCAAAAGTTTGGTCTAAATCGTGACAAAAAAACCACATCAGTGCAAAGTCTATACTCCAATAAACTGGTGTATCGCTTCAAACCGGCGGGTATCACCTTAGCTTCCACACACCACGAGCTCAAAATTGACGAAAATCCATGTGTTGACATAATTATCGTTGGTGTCAAAGTCATTTGCATAATTCTAAAAATCGGCAAAAAGATTTTTTTTTCCGTTCAGATTCTTTTAATGGCCTTCTAAACAATGAGCCTTAACTTCCTTTCATGATTGTATGCAATAGAAATTTTGTGTTGTGGTAAAAAGCTGCATAAACGTAATCACGGCAGTCTTTATGGCTTGCGAGACCAACAAAGCAAACATTGGCGGTTGTAAGTAGTCTCCTGAATAAATTTCGTTAATTCACGTTGTGAACCACGAGATGGAAAATATCAAATTCTAAAGTTAAACTTTTGCAATTTGGTAATTGTAGATATTATATGCATCTTGAGGGGACACACAAACATAAAATACATTATGCTAATAATTTTGAAACAACCACATGCAAACATACACTCACGGCCTGTCCACGGAGAAAATGCTCTGAATGCTTCCGGCAAACACAAGCGACCCTATTCAATGGCACTACTTTCTGCAATTTTCTTTCCATCATTGATGGTATGGTTTTCATGCGGCTAGTGTTATCAAAGTTTCCAAGCTACAAACTGAACATCGCGGACCGTTATATAAACCAACAAGAATAACGCCTGCTGTCTTGCGTTACATTGAACGTAACTATGCTAATTTGTTTGGTTGTTGTGTCATGGGATGGGAGGGGAGGGAACAAAATGTGGGAGGGGACGGAACAAATAAATAAGAAAAAATTCTGTTTTTCTATACATGTATAGACAAGTAGCTAATCGGTGAATACCAAAAAAAACGGAATTCCTTCAATATTGTTTTAGTCCATCACACTGTCTCCAATAACTTATCGAACCAGGGCTCGTGATCGAACAAAAACTTGGTGTGGGGTAGGATTGGCCTGACCGGCAAAACTGTGCAAAGGCTATGACACATGTTGATATGTACAGGTCAAAAATAAAAAGATCCAGTCAAATAAAACTTCCTACTAGATCTGCTTTAAAGGTAAAGCGTTTAATATCCGTAATCTGGAATTGTTAAACAGAACTTGAAAGGAGATTTGAAAAGCGGTTGGAAAAGGGTTATGTTGTATGGAGAAACGATGACAAGCGAAGAAGGTGCTGAAATTAGCCAGCTCTCACGACTGCGAGGGAAGCTAGCTGAAAATTGGAGCGCGAACTACTTACATTTTAAGCCGAAATTGGGAACGAGTTCCTGTTAAGGAAACGAAAATAATGGAGGAATAGGGTAGGGGGTTTCCTGCAGTTTCCTGGCACTGATTGCGGAGACCGCGATGTTAATTAGAACGGAGCGTACAATTCTCAACTGGAAATTTTCAAAGTGATACTCAAAGACTTAGCCTGCGTGGCGGGCGTAGAAGCTCGTAGAAAGGGGTTAGGGAGGGAGGGACAGGGAGAGGGCTACTTCCCTCTCCCTTCTCCCTTCCTTCCGATCCACTTTCTACGCCTGTCACGCAGGCTATGAAGGACAGGAAATTTACCTGTTTTGATGATATTTTGTTTAAAAACAAGAAGTTGTCTGAACCCGAGAGGAGCATAACAAGTGCAGCTGGAAGATCCTTTTCCTTGTTCGCTGAACAGTGAAAACGCAGATTCGCTCGAAAATGACAAAAAAAAAAGGTTTAGCAATCCGACATTCTCCCCTAAATGCATACCTAGAGAGGGAAAGCAAGAGGAAAAGCGAGAGGAAAGAGCACGGAGTGCGACGGGAGGGAGCTAGCGCGCGATACTGCTCGTAAAATAAGCATTAAATGCTTACAGCAGTGCTTGTTTTTTTTTGCGAAAAAAGTGCTAAAATAATGCAAATTTTTTTTAAAAAGCGCTCGTGGGTTACATAAAAATGATCACTTTTTTCCGATTTTTTTAAAAATAGAATATTACATTTTTCAGATTTTCAGTTACATTTTTCAACAAAAACAATTTCCCGTCTTTGATTGATAGTTCTTCTCCTGGATATTGCTGAATCCGATCATGTATGCTTATGTTTTTTGCATCACAGTTCCCCCGAGACTTATTTTTTCCACTGATTGATGGCAGAGTACGCTCTCGAGTCTCGCGCTCCCTCTGCCTTGGCTGGCTGACTTCCATTGTTCCTCGATGACAACGTGGATGACGCCATCTTGGAACGAGTGTGATGGACTGGGTTCTAGAAGGCAACCTCTGACCTATCAAACCTATCCCCCAGGCCTCCTCGGCTCCTTTGACTAAAATGAGGGCAAAATGCGGCCTTGGACGACATAAAGTCAGATTGTGCTTTTTAACACAAAATTATTCAAATAATCACTCGAAAATCCAAAATAATGCTATCAGCGCTTTTTGCGATAAAATGTAAAAAAAATGCTTGCGAAGCCAAATAATGCCAAAAGTGCACTATCGGTAAGAGCCTATGCGCGGCCTGCCGAAGACAGGTTCAGTTGCTCCATCCAGACTATTCTGCGACGAGCTGTGTGCAGATCACTTTCATCTTTAATCCACCTATTCTATGACAGAATCGGAGTAAGGAATAGAAATAAGCAGAAAAGTCCAAAAAAAATTGTACCCTTAACCCATTGGCGCCCGTGCCGGCCAAAACCAGCCGCAAAAGACTCCCATGCTTCAAAACATTGCAATTTTCTCAATCTTAACTGTCAGTTGTGAGCACGAAATGGAATGTCCTCTAAATTTGGATATCCAATAAACGCAAGAAACGTAGCGATTTGTACCAAATATGGCCTTTTGAGTTTGAACAACAACGAAACTGACCATTTTTAACGTCAAAGAGAAGCGACGAAAATGCCCCCTTTTGCCTTTATGTTTTTTAAAGAAATCATCGTCAAAAAACCAAACTTCAACCATCATAAAAAAATTCAGTCCTTGTTCTAGCTTAGAAATGACATTTTTGGTTAATATTCTTCTCCCGAGCGTAGTTACAGCCTTTTGTTCCAGTGCATTTGGGCCTTCCCACCATTTTCAACATCTCGACCGCATTGGATGCTGGGAAATAACGATAATTTTTCACAGCACCCGTTCCTTCCCCCAGTTCTTTCACATACAGCCACTCCGACCTAACGCCAAAAATTCCTCCTTGTGGTCGTCTTCAGTGCTCACAAATTCCAAAATATGCGGCGGTAGGTCGAGAAATTCATCAATAGTCGAGTCCTAAAGGTATTAAGTGTCCGACCGGCCAGATTCCCAGTTCGTAGAGTAACAAGCCAAATTCGACAACCAAGTACATCACCTTGCTCGATTCTTTGAGAAAGTGGACTCTTAGCTACCGTCACGCTTAACGATGCTCACCAGGCAGCCACTAAAGATGAAAAATGGCTTTTGAAAAAAAATTAACTTAGCTAAAATCGCAAGCAAACCGAACTTGGGCTGTTCTTGTAGCTCCACGTATGAAAAATAGCTACGTCAGAATGACGTTTTCAGAAACCTTGAGCCCCCAGTGCCTTAGGACAGCACCCCTTTTCCATGGTAGTTTGAAATAAAGAGCCACGAAATGCTATGGATCCTTTATAGGTGGAAAATCACTCCCAAAACGTAAAAACAGACTTTATTCTATATTATCCACTGAGTTGCAAAAGACAAAGGTTAGGTACTACTAAAAAAACCTCGTGTCCACAAATTACTGTATAATCAATACAGTATCTCAAAAAAAGCGAAAAATGCTAATTATGCCGATAAAATGAAAGCCCATACATCTGTAGTTGCCGGTCACTTCAGGCCACTCCTACCACAGAATTGTATAGTCGCGTCATGTTAGTGTTCATTATAATAGACCTTTTTAGCTTGTAGATTTTGTTTTCTCAATGTAGACCACGTGATGTTACCCTAGAGAACTGTTTCTTTGAAATTTCGCCTTATTCACGTGCATGCGTACGCATAATTTATGAAAAGACAAAAGGCAAACCCCCTTGGGAAGATCACATGGTCTACATTGGGAAAACAAATTCTACAAGCTAAAAAGGTCTATTATTGGAAACAGTGTAATGCACTGAAATAATATTGAAGGAATTCCTTCTTTTTTTTTTGCTATTCACCGATTAGATACGTATCTATACATGTATTGCAAAACAGAATTTTTTCTTATTTATTTGTTCCGTCCCCTCCCACATTTTGTTCCCTCCCCTCCCATCCCATGACACAACAACCAAACAAATTAGCATAGTCACGTTCAATGTAACGCAAGACAGCAGGCGAAGTTATTCTTGTTGGTTTATATAACGGTCCGCGATGTTCAGTTTGTAGCTTGGAAACTTTGATAACACTAGCCGCATGAAAACCATACCATCAATGATGGAAAGAAAATTGCAGAAAGTAGTGCCATTGAATAGGGTCGCTTGTGTTTGCCGGAAGCATTCAGAGCATTTTCTCCGTGGACAGGCCGTGAGTGTATGTTTGCATGTGGTTGTTTCAAAATTATTAGCATAATGTATTTTATGTTTGTGTGTCCCCTCAAGATGCATATAATATCTACAATTACCAAATTGCAAAAGTTTAACTTTAGAATTTGATATTTTCCATCTCGTGGTTCACAACGTGAATTAACGAAATTTATTCAGTAGACTACTTACAACCGCCAATGTTTGCTTTGTTGGTCTCGCAAGCCATAAAGACTGCCGTGATTACGTTTATGCAGCTTTTTACCACAACACAAGATTTCTATTGCATACAATCATTAAAGGAAGTTAAGGCTCGTTATTCAGAAGGCCAGTAAAAGAATCTGAACGGAAAAAAAAAATCTTTTTGCCGATTTTTAGAATTATGCAAATGACTTTGACACCAACGATAATTATGTCAACGCATGGATTTTCGTCAATTTTGAGCTCGTGGTGTGTGGAAGCTAAGGTGATACCCGCCGGTTTGAAGCGATATACCAGTTTATTGGAGTATAGACTTTGCTCTGATGTGGTTTTTTTTATCACGATTTAGACCAAACGTTTGAGATTTCGTTCCTTTCTTTTGGTTAGTTTTCGATATGCAAATTAAGGCTCAAGAGAAGGGTGTCTTCTAATCACGCTGGAATGCGTAAGATTTTCTTGTAAGTTCCTACATTTTGTCTGTGAACTAACTGAGTATAACGGTCATTAATGCAAGTGCGGCCGCAACACTACTAGAACAGAGACCTGAAAAAAATTTTCAGGCTCTGAGCGGGATTCGAACCCACGACCTCTGCGATGCCGGTGCAGTTCTCTCCCAACTGAGCTATCAAAGCCACATGAGAGCGGTCGTATGCGGGTTAGCCCTTTATATGGACGTTATACTTGGCCCAAGTATAGTAAAGAATGAAGTTAATTTTGTCCATAGTAGCAATTGAGTGATGACGGTCATTAATGCAAGTGCGCCCGCAGTGTTGCGCCGGCCGTAGTGTTGCGGCCGCACTTGCATTAATGACCGTCATCACTCAATTGCTACTATGGACAAAATTAATTTCATTCTTTACTATACTTGGGCCAAGTATAACGTCCATATAAAGGGCTGACCCGCATACGACCGCTCTCATGTGGCTTTGATAGCTCAGTTGGGAGAGCACTGCACCGGCATCGCAGAGGTCGTGGGTTCGAATCCCGCTCAGAGCCTGAAAATGTTTTTCAGGTCTCTGTTCTAGTAGTGTTGCGGCCGCACTTGCATTAATGACCGTCATCACTCAATTGCTACTATGGACAAAATTAATTTCATTCTTTACTATACTTGGGCCAAGTATAACGTCCATATAAAGGGCTAACCCGCATACGACCGCTCTCATGTGGCTTTGATAGCTCAGTTGGGAGAGCACTGCACCGGCATCGCAGAGGTCGTGGGTTCGAATCCCGCTCAGTGCCTGAAAATGTTTTTCAGGTCTCTGTTCTAGTAGTGTTGCGGCCGCACTTGCATTAATGACCGTCATCACTCAGTTGCTACTATGGACAAAATTAATTTCATTCTTTACTATACTTGGGCCAAGTATAACGTCCATATAAAGGGCTAACCCGCAAACGACCGCTCTCATGTGGCTTTGATGGCTCAGTTGGGAGAGCACTGCACCGGCATCGCAGAGGTCGTGGGTTCGAATCCCGCTCAGAGCCTGAAAACTTTTTTCAGGTCTCTGTTCTAGTAGTGTTGCGGCCGCACTTGCATTAATGACCGTCATCACTCAATTGCTACTATGGACAAAATTAATTTCATTCTTTACTATACTTGGGCCAAGTATAACGTCCATATAAAGGGCTAACCCGCATACGACCGCTCTCATGTGGCTTTGATAGCTCAGTTGGGAGAGCACTGCACCGGCATCGCAGAGGTCGTGGGTTCGAATCCCGCTCAGTGCCTGAAAATGTTTTTCAGGTCTCTGTTCTAGTAGTGTTGCGGCCGCACTTGCATTAATGACCGTCATCACTCAGTTGCTACTATGGACAAAATTAATTTCATTCTTTACTATACTTGGGCCAAGTATAACGTCCATATAAAGGGCTAACCCGCAAACGACCGCTCTCATGTGGCTTTGATGGCTCAGTTGGGAGAGCACTGCACCGGCATCGCAGAGGTCGTGGGTTCGAATCCCGCTCAGAGGCTGAAAACTTTTTTCAGGTCTCTGTTCTAGTAGTGTTGCGGCCGCACTTGCATTAATGACCGTCATCACTCAATTGCTACTATGGACAAAATTAATTTCATTCTTTACTATACTTGGGCCAAGTATAACGTCCATATAAAGGGCTAACCTGCATACGACCGCTCTCATGTGGCTTTGATAGCTCAGTTGGGAGAGCACTGCACCGGCATCGCAGAGGTCGTGGGTTCGAATCCCGCTCAGAGCCTGAAATTTTTTTTTCAGGTCTCTGTTCTAGTAGTGTTGCGGCCGCCCTTGCATTAATGACCGTCATCACTCAATTGCTACTATGGACAAAATTAATTTCATAACTGAGTATACCTTGTAACTTGTAGCAAAATAGAATTCAGTGAGCTAGATTTTTGCAGTCAGAGCGCGCTTGACAAAATCTGTGAAATTTACACTTTCAATCGCTATCAGTTTGGGCAGGTGAGCCAAAATTCAATTTGGGCCTGTGGCGGCGCAAAAATAAAGAATTGGAAAATAATTATAGCATTTTTTCAACATGTTTACCAAACCCTTTTCATGGTCAAAAAATAAAGGAAAACTTTTTTTGGTCGCCAAGTCGAGAGGACCGCTTTTAGCGGGACTGCCTCTTAAGGCCTGCGTTTAGGCATATGTTGAGAGATATGGTTGATCGCCAATATCTTTCTGCAAGGTTGTCTAGAAATGGATGAAACTTGCCCTGAAGATAAATCTTGTTTTCCTCTTTTGCCTTAACATATAATGTTGATCACGTTTCCAGTCACTTCAACAGAATATGAACACGTCTTTTGCATTTGAAAATGATAATGAAGATGAGAACTTCCGTTGTGCGGAACTTCGCTTCAGTATCATTCCTCTGGGATTTTATACTGACAAACAAACATTTTATCTAATAAACGCTCCCCCTCCGGCCCAGGCCTTAAAGTGCTTGAGAACTATTAACATACTTATAGTAGTATTTACATACATATAGTATTGAACAATATTAGCAAGTAAATCACTTAGTCATACAAGATATTTCGTTTGAAGTTAAATTATTCTTTGCGTTGCGCTGCCTAAATCTATATATTGTTGAATCAATACATATGTCGCGCTCCCGACTCTGTAGATGGTTAGGGTCGGGATGCGCCCTTTTAACCAGGTACCACGATTCTAACATTTACCGTTTATTTCATGCAAATTTGCTTTCATGACACGTTGTGGCAAAACTACAATCACAACAATCGAATATACAATCAGCTACAGAGAAAAGACTAGGTAAAAGGAAACGAAAACAATTAACTTACGCTGCCCGACTCCTACCTAGATTGGATAGAATGAAGGAATCAACAATCATTTGCGATTACAGCTTTCTCGCGGCACTCGAAAAGGAAAAGTCTCCTGCGTGGCCCACCGCAAGGGCTTCGATTACATGGTTAATACATATTGTTAGTAGGTTAGTAATTTATTAAATTATGAAACGGAAATAGCGTGACTTGCGTTACACTCCTTGCCCAAGGATCAACTTAGGATCCTTGCTATAAGTAGTAATGACAGTCAGCCTTAAGGGGGACTAACTTAACTACAAAATGAGCTAACATTGTTGCTATGGAAAGTTCCCAATGCTCATATCTTGGAAACCCTTACTTGCACAGGCAAGCTGTCTGGCTATGTTTTTACACTCGAAAAGGTTTACAAGATTTTCGAGTTACAACCATATTTGGAAAGTCACGTGACCAGAACAGAAAAAGGCCTAAAACTCGAGCGGCGTACACTTCTGGATATCGAAAATGGTGCCAATGGTTAACAATCGCCAAGGTGCAAAACTCTACGTATCGATTTTTGGAAATTCGCATTTTTCTGAGATTTATGATGTCATAAGCACGCAAATTCATACCATTTCGTCATTATCATTGCAGTTATGTACGTTAACAACAATTGCTTACGTAGGCTTGTAAAGAAGGCTGGAATATCTCTGATTGGCAAAAAAAATCGGAACTTCACATAATTTTCTCCAAGTTTTAGGGATTTTTCTCTCTAAGGCGCGGTTGGGGCCTGGGGAAAGTTACGCATGCGCAATAGCAATTTAGTAATTTTACATGTTCACCTCTACGCACTTTTCACCAATACAGTGGCAAAAACACCGAAAAACTGTGTTTTACAAATACAGTCCGCAAAAATCCCTTGCCAACAACGCTAAGTCTGTAATTAAGTTAGTCCCCCCTTATGGTCGCCGGACGGGACCAAGAGCACTAGTGTCCTGTTCGGCCGTTCGTGTGTCCTCCTTTCTCCATCTCTGCAAAGGAGCACCGTGAAGAGCACTGCTCGTGACGTCTGGGCCCGTCAGCAACTCTTGGTTGAGGCATTTCCCTTGATACTCAGCCGAAGTTTCGAATACCACCCGGATTTGGCCTGGCTTCTTCAGGTGGTATACTCCAAAACGAGGGAGGTACCATAAGTGACTGGAATCTGCAATGGAAGAGATTTCTTCATCGGGGACTGGGACTGCATGAACTTTCTCCAGGATCCTCGCCATAAAGTCGATGTAGTCTTTCTTCATCTGTGGTTTGCGTTTTAGAGTCCGTAGTAGGCCGTTCAGACCTTTGACCGCGGACCTTCTGTTGTTTGGCATAGATACACTATGTTCGCGGAATGGTAGGGGCATTTCCCAATTTCACAGCCCGTTTTTGCGGATGCCTTTGTCCATAATCTCAATAAATCTCAGATCTTCGATTGAGAGACCTGCGTCGTCGTCATTCCGCGTTACATGGTAGAAGTCTTCAGCTGTTTTGTTGTCGCCACTGGATTCGTGGCAGCTTTCTCAGGAGTCGAGCTATTTGGACAGCTGACAATCTTGTAGCCTGCTTCAGGATCCACTCCTGTGTCAGTTGTATAGGCTTGCTGATTACGGAATGTTAAGTTGCTACCAAAGGGTGTGTCCCGCTTTCATCTGTCACAACACAGGTTGGTTTCGCTTGGACATGGATAGGCGGGGTTATAAGGTCAAGCAGGTCTGGCGGGATATGGTCCACTGCGGCACTAATTTCAGAGCCCACAGTGCTCCCTTTAGGCCGTTCTTACTTTCAGAAGTTCCGGTGCGTCTCTGCCGATCAGTAGCTGGAATTTTGGCTCTTTATCGAGAGGGGGAACTCTTCAGCAAGGCTTGTAAGGTGGGGGTACTGCATTGCGATCTCCGAGGTTGGTATCTCTTCTTTGTATTGAGGAATGTTGTTGCATTCTATAAGATTGGGTAATTTAGATGTCGTGCCACTGCAAGATCTAATGATCAGTCCCGTTACTCTCCGGCCATACTTGATCTCCTTGTCGCTTCCGCAGGTTGAGAGGTAGTACTTCCAGTCGGGACCTTGAGCGTTAAGCTTGTCTGCTAGCTCCGTGGTAATTATTGAGGCATTACTTTGATCGTCTACGACAGCGTTAATTCGATGGACGTCGTCAGGACGGTCTTCGTTGTAGACATCTACTAGCATAATCTTGAGTCCGCTTGGACTGCCGTTACATACCGAGGTACATTTAGGATTAATATGTTTTCTGAGCGCGTTGTGGGCGTCTCTGTTGGTTTTGCTCTCTCCTTCCTCTCTTCGCTATGTAAGTGGAGGATGCCTGGATGTCGCTCGGTGCCGCAGAGGCTGCATCTGATTTTCTCACTGCATTCACTGGCAATGTGGTTTGGTGAGAAACAGCGAAAACATAGCTGTTCTTCAAGGATCCACTGTTCCCTTTCTCCTACTGTCATCTTGGCGAAGGCCTTACACTCTGTGATGTAATGGGAAGTACTGTGGTGAAATATGTAGTGTTTCGTTCTAGGCGGCCTTGTACCCTCCTTTGCTGAGGCTCTACCACTAGCTGGTGTTGTAGCGGTTTTCAGGACTCGTCTGACCTCTGTTCCTGTTATGGGAGGAGGTCTTCCTTTACTCTCCTCGCGGCGGAGATTCTGAACGTGCCTATCTTGTTTCGCGACTCCGGCGGACACATTGGGGTGATGTTTCCTCCTTGCTTGGGTCTGGCCCATGGCTGAGAAGACATGAAGGGTGCATCGTTGTCCAGTTCCGCACAGCGCACTATTTCTTTCTCCTATTTGGCTTCAAGGGAGGCTGTAAATGTTTCTACTATAGGGCGTATCGCAAGATGGTAGTTCAGGCATGCTAAACCCGGCAGGTGTGTCATTTGGCTGTCTACGTCGGCGCACAGCTTTGATAGTTTTTGGAGTTTGGCGCTAACTCTTTCTCTGAAGCTTGCTGCCGATGAAAGCCGTTCGATAAGTGTTTGAGTCAGGCTACTGCGTTACCAACCGCCTTTCTAGTTCTACCCGTAGATCTGCAAGTGTTGCAGCGGGGTTGTCGCCCTGTCTCTTCATAAAGTTGTCCACTAACTGCTGGGGGTCACCACTCGTAAAACTCCTGAAGTAGTTGAGCTCCTATTCGGGGAATATGTCTGTGTCTCTCACCATTGCTTTAAAGGATCTCTTCCATGCGTGGAACATGGCGACGTCTCCGCTGAACGTATCAGGGTGACTTTTAGGTAGGCCCTGTTTAGCGAGACTTGCGATAAGTTTTTGGTTGGTTGCAACGAACGTTTGTAGAGGAACTCCTGTGATCACTTCGTTAGGAGTTGAGGTCACTGCCGGTTGGTGGGCTCCGAGATATGGTATGTGTGATACGTCGAACGCATTTTCTGCGCGCGCGGACTGCGCGATACCCTCGCGATGTTCTTTTAGCGAGATCGTTGGCAGTGTGTTCGTTTGCATGACCATTGTTTGGGGGTTTACATGAAGGGAGTGTACCCGTTCCGGGGTGCGCTCACTCGTAGCTGCGACTCCATTCTTGTGGGTGTGTACGACTTCGTAGAAAGCGCGTGCGATTTCGGGAATTTGTGTGTCGTTAGGGGTAGAGCTACTACGGGCACATGTTCTGGTTATTTCTCGACATTCTGTAATGCCCATGTCCGGGAGTTCAAGGGGATCAATTAATTCCTTCCCTGCCATAGATTCCTGGACTGCTTTGAGCTTCGCGTTTGCTACAGCGATCTTTTTGTTCGCGGACATAATAGCGAGATCCCTCTCGTGCTGCGCGCGTGCTTGTTGTCGGCGCTTCTCCTCCTCTGTCTCGCGCTGTTTCAAACAGTTTGAGTACTTTGTGCCGGATGCAGCGCATGGGCTCACTCAGGCCGGCTTGGCTCGCCTGAACCAGTCAATAGAAGCGTTTGCTTACTGCATTCTCGGTGCCCAAGTAAACGTTAGAAGCAGTATTCCTGGGAACGGTGGGTGAGCCAAGGAGGTGCAAAGAGAATTCCTTATTCTCATGGAGGATGCCATCCATACACCTGACATTTCGAAGAGTGTTCAGCGCCATCAGCTTGCTGTGGACCAAGCAAAGGTTCGTCTGAATCTGGCAGTGGTGCCGGGGTGCTGGCTGATGCTATCGAATATGGTTTTGAACTCAGGAAGCGTGGTGGGCTACAACAACAAGCTCAAGCAGGCCACGCCGGGGATGAAACTAGGCGTAAACAATGACGTGAATCAGGGCGGCCATTCACCTGATGTCGGTGGGCCTTCAAAGGTCAACCCGCCAAACAGCCATCCTTCAAACCCAATCCACAAAGCAACAATGAAACCCAGAACCAAAAAAAACATCGTCACCACCAATATTACAGAAAAATTTGCCAGAAACACCCAAATCTTTGGAAGAAGAACCAACCCCACCGGCTGATTCAGGAAACGACGCCCACAATGTGAACAAAATAATTGTCGTGGTAGGAGCCCTTGTTCTTGCGGGAGTAGTAATCTTTTCAATGGGGGGCCGCAAAACTAGCGATTCTTCTTAACATACCTCTCCACTAGAAAAGCAACTACAGCCAGAATCAAGAGCCAGGTGTGCTCAGCCAGAAAACCGATCGCCTCGCCAGCGGTTTTGAAAAGGAAAGAAACAATCGAGCCGATCAGGTCGGGCAGAAGAGAAGCCGTTTTTTGGCCGATTTCTTCCAGGCCGTTTCCCAAACCCCTTCCCGAGGGCTTTTAAAGAGTTGGTGATAGCGCCAATAACAGCGCCGATCGTGACACGGGCCGCGAGAACAATCACCGTGATGGTAACGCCGTATTTTTTGAAAATTGCTTTGACCTGCTCACGTAGTGGAAGTGCCTCTTCTCTTTCCCCAATTTGTTTTTGCAAGCGTGCGAGCTCCTCGTTTCTTTCAGCCACCCTGTCCTCCGCAGCTTGTTTGTCAGAGGGGGAGGCGTGAGGATCGTCGATTATTGCCTGATCTTGCTCGTTTTGTGTCATTGAGCCCCCGCTCGAGAGCGTTTCTTTTACTTTCTTTATCTTCAAGGCTTGCCCTGATTTGGCCAATACTGGCCTTTTCTTGCGCTATTTGTTTTGCCTGCTGCTTCGCCTGTTTTTCCAAAGCAGCCACCTCTTTTTTCGCGTTTTCAAAATCTTCTCTATAGTTTTTGGCCCGCTGCTGCAGCTCGCGCAATTCAAATTCATTTTCGACGTTCGACTCCCCATATTGATCAATCTTGGCTTGAGTTTGTTCGATTTTTATTCTCAGGTTTTTTGCTTCTTGTGCTGCTTTTTCTTTTTGTAAATTTAACCGCTCAGCATCTTTAAGTTGTTTTTCTGCTTCTCTCAGGCTCTGCCGGGCTTCTCGTATTTCTTCATTATCATTAGCAATCAGAGATTCCGCTTCGATCCCAAGGCTTGTTTTGAACTTGTCGGTAAAGTTTTTAAGAAGGCCGCTCATATCCTCTTTGAAAATTTTGGTTTCACTGCCCTTTGAACCAAATGATACAATTGTTGTTTCATCCCAGGATTTTTTGCTGAAACCAATAGGGCCCAATTTTGCAAAATCCACCCGGGGAAGTTTCTTTTTTATGAAATCCTTTGCTCTTTCAAGCAGAGCGGATTTGTCATCTTGATGAGTAAAACCCTCAAGTAAAGGAATGGCGCCGCCGCCAAAAGAGGTCTCAGCATAAGAAGTGTCCGGCAGCCCACTCCTTTCGTGTCAATGGGTCCGCATCGGAATTTCTTCGCCATCATTATATGGTGTAGATTCGGATACTGGTTGGAAGGGCCGGGTTCTGTCAAATTCTTCGTCATTGTTATCATTATCGTCATAGTTTGTTTCCCGCCCAAGTGGGTCTTCTATTTGAGCATCATAGCCACGCTCTTCCATTGCGTATAATACTAAGTTAATTATTTTTTTAATTGAAATTTTAAACTCCAGGTTATATCATGGCCGCGGTTGACCTTCCGTCGCACAAGGAAAAAATCCAAAACGCCATGAAAGCCGAGCGCAAGGTTAATCGAATAACATTTGACAAGAGTGAAGCCAGCTCCGGTGAGACTCTTTATGTTTCAGTTCCCAAACTTAACGAAAACGAGGTCCTCGTCCCAGGCTCTCTTTCCCTGCTGTTCAACATTGATTTAACCGGCGGCCACGCCAACAACCATCTCGTGCAAAACGTCTCGCGGGCGCTGGTTGACAAGCTGGTCGTGAAGTACGGGGGCACCATTCTGCAGGACACGGTCGGCTACGGCTCAGATGCCGGCGACAAGCCCACTTCTGGAGTCGCTGCTGAAACTAACCTGGAAACCATTTATAAGAACAAGTACCACATCCGGCTCGACCACCAGATCCTGTCTGACCACGGAATCTTTTACCCACAAGCTCTTTACAACAACCTTGTGTTCGAACTTACCCTGGCAAGTGCTGATAATGTCGTGAAAGGCGCGCCCAACCGGCTGTACAATAACGGCCTCGATAGTAAGGACATTTGGGATGAAGGAAGCCGCTTTTTCATGAAAAAGACGAACAAAACAAAACACCTGAATTTGACGAAGTTTTACTCAGGCGGCTGCTTCGGGCTTCTAATTGACTTGCATTCAATGGCATCCAGGAAATGCACGGGAGCTGGATGAGGCTTGTAAACAGGAAGGACGGGGTACAGCTTGAGATCGAGTGGACCGCCGGCGGATCTGGAAACGTCAGCTTCCATGCTTTCACAATCAGCGACTCGCAGTTTAACATATTGGACCGGCAATATGAATCTATGCAATACTAATAATGAACCCGGATAACATTCCATTCAACGTTGTCATAGTGGGGCCGACAAATTCAGGCAAAACAAGGTTCGTGGTTGACCAGCCCAGGGGCCCTTTCCGCGGCAAGTTCGAATTCATTGTGATTATTTGCCCAAAGTTCGCTTACAACAAGACCCTCGTTCGATTTGGGGAAAACGATCCTCGGGTGTATGTCGTGATTTGCGAGTAGCACGAGGTGGAAACTTGGTTAAAGATCGTGACTTTTGTTTTTGAGGCGACCAACACCCTCATAATCCTTGACGACTGTACCGCCTCGAAAGAGGTAAAAAAGCGCACAGGCCAGCTGGTGCATCTCGTCTTTTCTGCAAGGCACATGGGAATCAGTGTGTGGGTGCTGACTCAAAAGTACACCAGCATAACCGCGTCTTTCCGGGAAAACATCGCAGCAGTCGTTATTTTTTACAACCCCTCGGCCAAGACCATGAAATCTATATTTGAGGACTATGCAGGCGATTTGCCCCCCGAGGAGTACAAAAGCATGACTTCAAAGCTGAAAGAGCGAAAGTTTTCTTTCCTTGTGTTCTCGCTGCGGTACCCATTCGGTGTGCGGTTGCATTCCGCCAATTAAAAAAAAAAGAGTTTAAGTATAGATGGCTGAGGAGCAGCAGGCAATGGCCGAAGTTATGGATATGTTGGAAGCAGAAGTAACAGGAGCGCCCGCCGGTGGTGCCCTGACTTTGGCCTCCCCCGGTCCTGATATTCCTGCTCTCCGCGAGCAGCTGGCCGTGCTGGTGACAACGGGGAAGTCCAAGGATGCCATCGGCGTACGGATGACTCAAGATCAGGTGAAGCGCCTCACTGACAAAGATGTTGTAAAGTATTACAAAAGGTATGAATCTTACGAGGGCTCGAAGACAACAGAAAGTTTGATTGACAGCTTCATTTTTCTTGCAACCAAGGCCGCCGGTTCAGTAGTCAAAATCAAAGACATTGATGCTTACCGGAAAGAAATAAAAGAAGACTATATAATCACAAAAGAGCTCTCCTGCTTGGCAGGCGGCGCTGCTTTGAAGTTTGGCAGTTGGCTTGCTATAGCCAACAAGGCGCTGATCACTGCAAAACACATTGATTTTACCGGTTTAGAGGATGCGCCGCATAAGCCAGTGACGATTGCTGAACAAATTCCTGAGCAATCCTAAGCAACTGCTGAATAATTGCTGACTATTGCTCATTATTTGCAAGCAAATTGAACTTTTCTCTTATAGTATATCTTCTCAATGGCGGAAGCACAACCTCAAGCCCCCGCTGCCGAAACACAGACAGCAGCCATCCAATGGACATTTACTTCTCCTGCCCCAACCACACAGCCCAATAAAGAAAAAACCCAAAACGGTTGCTGCGGGCAAGTTGGTGGCTAAAAGAAACAGTCAGGCTCGAGAAGCATAGAAAAAAGAATTGGAAGATTCCAAGGCCAACTTGAAAAATATAAAGAAAGGGAAGCTGCGGCTGCTGCTCCCGCCGCCCCTGTGCAGGAAGCTTCTCCCAAGGACACGAGCTCAATTTCTTTTGGCACCGTTCTGGCTGTGGGTAGACTTATTGTTGGGGCGGCTGGCGTTTATTATCAGCGTGAAGCGATACAAGAAAGGCTTCAGTTTTTGGCTCCACGAAAAAAGGAAAGCGCCCCAAGCCCACCTCCTGTTGCCAGCGAGCCCGCTCCCGCGCCGCGGAATAAAGGGGGGATCAGGAAAATGGATTAATTTTCTTTTGAAGGTTT
Source organism: Pachyseris speciosa (assembly GCA_016490735.1). Taxonomy (NCBI): domain Eukaryota; kingdom Metazoa; phylum Cnidaria; class Anthozoa; order Scleractinia; family Pachyseridae; genus Pachyseris; species Pachyseris speciosa. Next base: position 96,632 of record JAEMWC010000531.1, read on the forward strand.
GCAATGAACGACTTTGCAAGTGGTATAACTGATGGTGCAACCCTTTTTTTTCTTGGAGGGTTTTTTATCGTAATAAAAAAAGCGATAATTAGGTAAGCTCTCGATATGATTGGTGCTCCAACCCCCAGACTTGTGTGGGAGGTGGAGGAGGAGGAGGATGAAGAGGAGGAGGATATGGAAGATAATGTTGAAAACCCTTAAGATTTGCTAATTATTGAATAATTTAAAAGAAAAAGATGCAAATGAAAAGTTAAAACCACAACGACCAGATTATTTCATTAGAAGTTTTCTTGCAAAGAATATTGGCATGGCTGATAACAAGCTTGTCAAAACGTTCATGGATGCGGCTACTATCATGGTCTTTGTTACTGGCATTGGTTGGGTCGCTAAAAAGGTTGTGAAAGAAAATTTCATAACCAACCCCAGCAGCAGTTTGTCAACCTTCGGTGAGTTTACTCTTGTAATGGCGGGCGCCATTGCATTGAAAGACTATCTCCAGGACAAAACAATCCTCCCCGACAATGTTTGATTTAAAAAATAGGCTTTTGGTATAAGAAGATGGCAACGATCGCTATCATGGTTGGCGGTGCGGTTCTCAATGCTGCAACATTCATCGGAGGCAATTATCTTGCTAAGGCTCTTGGCGGCGGCGACGACGCTGCGCTTGACGAAAAAAAGCGCCACGACAAGGCTCTCGAAGATTACCAGGCGGCTTACGCGAAATACAGCCCCGAGCGCACCAAGCTCCTTGACTGGATCCAGACCAACTCGCAAATCAAAGCGCAGGCCAAGCAAAACTTTACCAAAGCTGACTACGCTTTCAAACTTTATAACCAAGCTCATCCCAACCGACTAATGGCTCCGCTGAAAGAACCCAAGTTCTCCAATTTCTACCAGCCTAGCGAGCAGCAAAAAAAAAAGGGCGAGCTCGTTTAATTTGGGAATTGGGTCTTTAGCTTTGGGCTATGCTGCTTTCCGTTTCATTTGAAGTCTTATATGTGTTGAAATATGGACCCCCAACTCACGAGGGTTCATTGCACCCAATCAAAAATGAATCTTCTGGAAGGTGTTAAACAGCTCCCTCCAGCGCTGAAAGAAAAAATTCACTTTGAGTTGATCAAAGCAAAAATTAACGTAACAAAATTGGGTGGGAAAACTTGCATAAAGAACTTGTTAAAACCATTGATGATTGGGAAAGAAGCCGTATATAGTGGCCAGTGGACTGGATTATGATGGTTTGGCAAGGGCGATGACAGATATCATATGTGAGGAAATGTCAAAAGGAGGGAAAAAATTAGTATTTTATACAGATCTCCCACAACTTGTAAGACGTGAGGTGGAGTTCATAATAAGCTGAAGAGGCAGAAAATAATATTTCCTTTGAAGTTTAATGTGTGTTGAAATATGGATGCCAAACTCGCAAAGATTTATTACAGCCCTGGAGGCTATTGGAAATGTATCTGAGGATGTTGCAAAAAAAGTGGCCCATCAAGCAGGCGCTTTGGCAGATTATTCTTCCGGCGCCGCGCCGCATTCCTCGGCCGAAGTTCGATGTTTTCACGACCAACAACGTTCACCAAGCTGACCTTCTTTTTTGCCACATGACAAGCTCTCCCGTGGGCGGAAGGTGTACAAGTTCGCTCTGACGGTTGTTGACGTGGCCAGCCGCTACAAAGAAGCCGAACCATTAACCTCGAAAAACTCTGACGAGGTCGCGGCGGGGTTTCGCAAAATTTACAAACGCTCGCCTCTGAAATGGCCAGAAATGCTGCAGGTGGATCCCGGGCGTGAATTTATGGGCGCTGTTACGAAAGAGATGGAAAACCACAAAACTTATATCCGGCGCGGGCAACCCGAAATTCACCGCGACCAGGCCATTGTCGAACGTTTCAACCGCACGCTGGCAGAGCTCCTGTTTGGTTACCAGTATGCTGTGGAAATGCATTTGCAAGAAGGACAGAGGTCTGCCGCATGCTTGAAACGGCTTCCAGACGTTGTTGAAGCCTTGAACAACGAGGAAACAAGCCTAACCGGAAAAAAAAACCGGCTGTTGCGATCAAAGAAAAGGCGGTTGTTTCCAAGCCTTCAACGTCATATCAAAGACCTGTGGGAAAGCTCGAAAAACAGCTTTCCCAGCTTGTCAATTTTCGCTATCTTTACCAACCGGGCGAGCTGGAGGGCGGCAAAAAAAGAGCCACAGATCCTGTCTGGTCTTTGAAAGTCTTCAAGATTGAAAGAACTGTCGTGAGACCTGACACGCCTGTTTTGTACTATTTGCACGACGGACCCCAACGCAGTTTCGTACGCGAAGAGCTCTTGGTTGTTCCGCCAAACACAGAGCTACCCCCCGAAAAGCTCATCTAATTATTTATTTTTGCATTGGGCCAAGTCAAATAATTATTTTGTGGGCATATATATGGCGTCGCACCAATTGGACATTAGCAAAAGTTGTGTGATGGAAGGTGCGCAGCCCGTTGATTTTGGGCGCAATAAAAAATTTAAACCCGCTTTTCAAATATTGCAAGCTTTAAATCCTTTAAATGCTTTTTCTTTCTGTTTACCATATGAAGAAATTGATTTAAACGGTTAAAGAACAGAAGAATTTGAAAAACTTGTTTTGGTGTTGGAAAACTTTGCAAAAAAATTAGTTGCAGACACTGTCTATACAGAATGTAAGTGCGAGTTTATGGACTTGTTTTTTCCTTTAAAGAAATATATAAATGAAAACATCGAAACAGTAGATTCAATAATTTATAAACGTATTTTATGAATTGTTATTGAATTTATTAAGCTTGCTATTGCAAAGACAGTTTAAAATACTAATTACATGAATAGCTATCCTCTAAAATCTCATCTAACCACTCCCTAAAATCTCATCCAACCATTCATTGATGTCTTCCCGTTCTGCTTCAGTCGGCTTGGGTAATGAAGGAGGATTGTGCCCTAATATTTCATCAAACCACTCCTCGATTCCTTCCATTTCTGCATAAGTCGGAAGAGGATTTTACCCGAAGCCATTTGTGTTGACTCCGTCCTCCTCTATCCACCGCTTCGTATCAAAAGGAGATAGAGAAGTCTTATTCACGTCCATTCCAAAAATGTTGTGCTTTTCGCTCCGGAGAATGTTCATTCCGTGTGTCAGCTGCTTCTTGCCGAATAGGGTTTCTTTGTACTGTTCGTGCAGGATTTCTTTTTTGACCACGTTCTTTTTTACCCCTTTGGCCTTTTTCATGTTTTTTTCGTTTGCCATCATAATTGAATACATCTTTGGCCTCAAACCGACATACTCTGCGATTGGGGCGCCCCGGCACTCATCTTTCATTTTTCCCAAAACCTTTTTGTTGGTTTCTGAATACAGCGGGTGGGTTTTCGGGTAGTCGTTTGCCGAGACAGCCTCCGGGCCCCATGTCTTTGTAAATGTTCCCTGTTTGAATCAAAACCATAAAATTGTCGGTATCTGTGTACAACAGTTCACATCTGTTTCCGTACTGCTTTTCTAAGACGTTGTAGTAAAAGTCATCCATCAGAATTTTACTGTTTTCCAAGATTGCCGCGCCGGTGTAAACAGGTTTTTAAGGCAGAGTTTACTTTTGCGCATGCCTATCCCAGCAAGATCGTTTGCAAAGAACTTGTGCAGTGCGTACAGGGGGTTTGCAGCTTTCTCAGACTGGTTGTCTCGTGGGGGCGTATCAGTTTCACATCCTTGCGGTTGCGCAAGTTTTCCATGGTTTTCCCGAAGACAGAGTTGTTCATTAGTTTGTAGAAGTCCTTTTCGAATGTGTTTTTGGCCTTCTTTTTGAACGTCATGTTCATTGTGATGTATGGCTCCATCCATTTCTTTTGTTCGAACTCCAACACTCTGTGGACTTTCTTCAGCCGCATGCCTTGTTTCAGATAAAACTGGAGGTTACGGTAGTGTACAACGTAGTTCTTTTTGTCCTGCAAGGTCAACAGGAGCTTCTGGCAGTCTGGTGGGTTGAGATTGAGGTCATCTCTCATTCTCTTTTGATATGGTGACAGCCAGTCTCTTTTTGCGGCCTTTTTCTCTGGTGGAAGAGGATAACCATTGTGCGCTTCGTGGAGTTCTTGGGGGTACTCGAGGTTGACTTCAAGGAAATAACCTTTTTTGCCGTCATCTGGAATCTCCAGAATATCTTCCTCTGAGGGGGCCCAAGAATTCCATTTGAATTTCCCCACTGGAAGGGCTTTACTCATTGCCCACCCATAAAGATTGTTTGCGTCATAATACATGATATAAGTGGTTGGTTTGTTTTCATCATAACCTGGCACCAGTGGGTTGTTCGCTTTGGCGTACCTCTTGCGGACCATTGAAATGCTGCCCCTCATCCTGCGCTCTATAAACAGATGCATGTCAACGTCTGTCAGGAGTTCCAGCTCGGCGCCTGTCTTTTTCAGGAGCGCGTCCCACGACAGGCCGGGGGATGTGTAGTAGTGTGCTGGATCCAAACCGTACTGCTCTTGGCAAAGATTCCGGAAGTTTTCGGATACATCCGCCAGAAGCGCAACGTCTGTTTTCACGTAAAGGTTGTGGTAGTCGCCGAGGGTTTTGCATCCGAATGTTTCCCAAACCTCTTCTGCGTGACGGTAATCGCCGTCTGAGATGTGCTCGCCGGAAAGGTTGCTGAAGAAACTTTCTTTGGCTGGAAGCTTTGTTTCGTTGAATCTTTCCCACGAATCCATGTACTCGTAAGGGTAAAATTGCTGCTTTGGGGCAAAGGCTTTTAGTTATTTTTAAAGCTTCTTTCGGTGTGGCTTTCACCAGTGCGTCGAGGCTGGCCAACAGAAATGCGTTGCTGTCAATGAAACGCAGGTTCCCCAGAGAAAATGAGATGTATTTCTCCATGTTTTTAGCAATGCAGGATAGCTCTCCGGCTCCTTCCACTTTCGACATCAGGTGGTGCGCGTCGTAGCCTTTCAGGTTGTGGAACACGATTGGGATGGGGATGGTTTTGGGGTTTATGCACAATTTCTTGTTGGATGCGTCATGAGCTGCACCGCGGAATTTGCTGGTGATGTGTCAGTGATCTTTCACAGCGTCTCGATATTTTTCGAAAAGCAGTGCAAACAAGACAATCTTTTGGGGTTCTCGCTTTGTATTTGTCATCTGCGCTTTTTGGCTTTCTTTCTGCTTTGGGCCCAATAAATTTAATTTTGTACAAACACTGGTTCTGCCCCCGGTACTTGCCTGTGTTAAACCCTCACACGGATTTTGAATCAAGATAGTCTTTTACGATGAGATCTTTTTCGCAAATGTGACATTTTTTTGATGTGTTGTATTTATACCAGTCGGCAGATGACATTTGGATCGGCGCTGGGTTTTTCAGACTTTCGCGCAGTTTCTTTTCCAGGCGAATAACACTGTTGAGAAACACCTCTACTGCATTTTCGTCGCTATCACATCCTTGTCTGTATTTCCTGACTGTGGCTTCGCCCATCGCTTCTCACACATGCCAGCGCAAACCCACAAGTTGTGTGCTTGTTTATTTTTTCTATGCAGGCAGTTCGTTCGCGTTGGTCTTAAAAATCGTAAAAATCGAACCAAAATAACTGCATGAAATGTTAATAAAATGTACACAAATAAAAAGCAGACAATGTTAATAAAAAGTGGGTGCGATGTTTGTAAAATATACAAGGAGTACCACATGAAATCTCAGCAAAATCTTCATATTTTCTCTGTAAAAGACAGTGGGAAACAAACCACGATGAAACGCCAGAACACAAAATCCCAACAAAATGTCTATAAAAAGTGAACAAAAACTGGACCACAAAGTGTCTGTCGATAAATAAAGTGCACACAATATCTTCAAAAGATATGTATTTTATTGAAAAATGTTAACGTTTTCTTTGCAAAAACGAGCTGGTACTAAAGCGACCTGAAAAACGCTAAAAACGTCAGTGGCCAAACGGCTGCTGGTATAACTCACAATTGGAGTTACTAATGTTTAATGTTACACTGAACTGTACGAGTCGTGCCACCCGCCAGTTCAGAGGGGTTAAACTAGACAGCGAGAAAGACAGATTACACGCATGCTACACTGGACAACATGAGGCGTTCCACCCGCTAGTAGAGAGGAATTAAACTATAGAGAGAGAGAAAGAGAGATTACATGTATGTTACACTGAACTGTATGAGGCGTGCCACCCGCCAGTTCAGAGGAATTAAACTAGATAGAGAGAAAGATATTACATGTATGTTACACTGAACTGTATGAGGCGTGCCCCCCGCCAGTTCAGAGGAATTAAACTAGATAGAGAGAAAGAGAGATTACATGTATGTTCAGTTAAGAGGGGTTAAACTAGACAGCGAGAAAGACAGATTACACGCATGCTACACTGAACTGTATGAGGCTAGATAGAGAGAAAGAGAGATTACATACAGTTGTATGTTACACTGAACTGTTTGAGGCGTGCCACCCGCCAGTTCAGAGGGGTTAAACTAGATAGAGAGAAAGAGAGATTACAGGTATGTTACACTGAACTGTATGAGGCGTGCCACCCGCCAGTTCAGAGGGGTTAAACTAGAGAGAGAGAGAAAGAAAGATTACATGAATGTTACACTGAACTGTATCAGGCGTGCCACCCGCCAGTTCAGAGGGGTTAAACTAGAGAGAGAAAGAGAGATTACAGGTATGTTACACTGAACTGTATGAGGCGTGCCACCCGCCAGTTCAGAGGGTTTAAACTAGAGAGAAAGAGAGATTACAGTATGAGGCGTGCCACCCGCCAGTTCAGAGGGTTTAAACTAGAGAGAAAGAGAGATTACAGGTATGTTACACTGAACTGTATGAAGCGTGCCACCCGCCAGTTCAAAGGGGTTAAACTAGAGGGAAAGAGAGATTACATGTATGTTACACTGAACTGTATGAGGCGTGCCACCCGCCAGTTCAGAGGGGTTAAACTAGAGGGAGAGAAAAAGAGATTGCATGTATGTTACACTGAACTGTATGAGGCGTGCCACCCGCCAGTTCAGAGGGGTTAAACTGGATAGACAGAAAGAGAAATTTCATGTATGTTACACTGAACTGTACGAGGCGTGCCACCCGCCAGTTCAGAGGGGTTAAACTAGAGAGAGAGAAAGAGAGATTACAGGTATGTTACACTGAACTGCATGAGGCGTGCCACCCGCCAGTTCAGTCTGTAGGTATGAAAAACACCCCAGCAGTAATGAAATTTCAGAAATCCAGGAGAATACACTGTAATTACAGTATGGTCTTCATACACATTCTCATTACAAGCCATAAACTAAAGCTTGTTGAATGAGTAATTATTGTAAAAGTTAAAAAAAGGGAAAAAGAAGTGAACATACATGTACCACCTTATGATGCAAAAAAATAACTTTAAAAATTTTAGATAGTTCCACTTGCCTTTGATCTGCTCTCATACAGTGATGGTCTCACGGACAGTTGTAATACTTGGGTGAGCTATCACTACAGTCTGTAAAAGGAGGCAAATGCCATATAATACTCAGTAGCTGTTTAGCACAACTATTGCAAAACAAAAGTAAGACTCCAAGCATTTGAAATACAATCAAGCAGGACAGAGATTTATGTTTTAACACCCCAAATACTTGCCTGGACACAAGCATTGTACTATGGAAAAAAAAACAGCCTTTGAAGGTCATTAATTTTTGTACATGATACACAGTAAATAAAGCAAGCCAACTACAGTGTAATTTAATTGACATATTACTGTATACTGTGATTGGGATAAAAATATATACAACTATAAATTAGCTTTGTCTCTATTTCTTTTTCTCATTGTAAAAAAAGTCAGGTCACTGATATGAAATCAAGCAGACTATATTGGACGGCAGCTGTGGTCAGAATTAATTTTGTACCACACGATTTTTTTTGTCGAGTTAGGGTTAACAGAATTAATAGTTGCATTACCACAACAGTAGGCACTTCAATGAAGATGTGAACACTCAAACTAAAAGACCCATCTTCAGCCTTGATGCATTACAGGGCTGTACACGCCATGACCAATAATTCATGAATTTCGTGTGACATGAAATTCCTTAGACCTTTGAAGCCCTTGCTTTCTCCCACTATTAATGGCCGTAAAAATGTTTTCTGTTTATTCTTCTTCATTTTTCTTTTATTACTTTGGGAACGTTTTGTATATCTATTTGTAAATTTTGGCCCATTTTAAGTCAGAAGATTCAAGTGTGGCAACATGGTAATGGCCAACTCATATAGCATTGTTTTTTATCAAATTTAAAGTACTTACACGACATGTACTGTAACAAGAAAATGAGGTTTCATGTTGGGTGCTTTTTACCTTGAAGTTTCTACCAATTCACTGAGGGCCAACTTACTGCAATTTGGAAACTGATTTGATGATGAGTAAATTGTGTATATGTCTGGATAACTGTTTTCCTCATGTTTGATGTTTTCACTTCAAGGTCAGTTTACATAATGGACTATGTGGCTTGGCTCCACTCTTCAGTGTAAATTCAATCTGACTTGTCATTGTGTCTCTTTATGAACTGTAATATTCATGCCCCATTGGGCATTCTACAATTGTCTAAACTGAGTGATAATTTATTTCTTGATGAGATCTCTGTGATGAGGTCTACACTGCTGTGTTGCTTTGTTTTGCTCCTACAGCTGTATGCTTTAGTGTTGAGCTAAATGTTTCCTTTCTTTAACAACAGCGCAATTTCAAAACAAAAACAGATGCCAACATTGGATCAAGGGAGAAAAACAGGCCTTTAAATTGGAAAGCTAATTTCAAAATATGTCCACACAATTCCATACATAATTAAATACAATCATTGCGTTACTGTTGTGCTAACCCTGCTCCCGAAACAGAGTTTGGGCTTACATTTGTAAGTGTATACATAATTAGTGGATGGGACTTTGTGGAGTCTTGTCATCTAATTTAGAGACACTTGGAAAGCAAAATTTATAATCGAGTTTAAGTACAAGTACATTAATTTATGATCACACCAAAAGCTCACTTTGCCACCAACTACAGGTAAATCAACGGATCTAATCAAGTGTAAGCTAGTTGAGCCGCAATCTTAACTGCACATGCACTAAGCTTAACCCTTGCTTATATTAAGAACAAACACGGTAATGAATTAGCAAGATAGCATAATTTTATACAGCTGCACGTACTACTGTAGTTATGCAATGCTTTCGAGTGGTACATATATACCATGGAAAATACCACTAGTCACTTGTATTTTCTTCGTATAGCAAGCAATTTGAGATACATACACCCAGCCAGTACTATATGTTGGAAATATTACAGTCTAAAATGGCCAATATGCTTACCTTTGAAATCTACAGCAGACCAAGGCAACCATCACTGAACATGGAGACCAAAAACTTGAACCAACAGCACTCGATTACCATAGAAGAAGCTTGCCAACCGGTCGCATATGCGTTGTAAAACTATTAAATTCCATTATTCTAAGATCTTGAGGTAAAAAGCCATTCGAAGTGGGGGAAATTCCTCCCAAACTGTCTTCCACGAGTCGAAGTTTGAGTTGAAACGGGCGCCAAAACTACGAATTGCCTACCGGGAATAAACTTTTTTGCGCATGCCCAAGTCGAGCCCAACTCCCTCGAGCTCCCTCTCGGTAAGAAGATAATAAAGAACAATAGTACGCAATTTCAAATCATCTACATACCTCTAGTGAAGGCCTAAGCCCAAAAAGTATAGTTTGTCTTTCAAACGACTCTTTGGCACTTTGCTACCTTTTATTTTTAAACACTTTGCCTCTCGGCCAAACGGCCAATGCTTATGGCGCCCGAAAAGGAAATCAGCCCAGCCGCCCGGGAAGCACAAACTTGGCGAGGAAATAGTTTTGAGGCCGTCCTTCTTTGCCGCGCGCACTGCTTGCCATTTAAAAACAAATGCTGTTGAAATCCAAGACGAAAGCCGCACACTACCCGTTTGGAGTTATAATAACTCCAACAGTAGTAACTCAGTTAACTTAACTCCGCATCATAGGGGTTATGTCCTGCTTGTGTCAATTTACAGAGATTTTAAAATACTACACTTGTATCGATATACAGAGATTTTAGTGGATAAAATAACCATAGAAAATCTTTGTAAATGTCAAATTTACAAACATTTTTCAGAGATTTTGTTAAGTCTGTAAATTTTTCACTTTTCCTTCTTATTTCAGCAGTTAAATTTCATAATCATTTCATAAACATTTTAAAAAGGAGTACCACAAAAAGTGTGTAAAATATCTATAAAAATGATTTTACAGATATTTTGTATCCCATATGTAAAAGTAGGTCATATTTGAACTCTCATAAAAAGTCTGTAAGTTTAAGATTCACAGACATTTCATTAACTCTGTAAATGGTCCAGATTTTCCAGTGAAAGTCGGCGTAAATAATGAATGGTGCTTTCATTTGTCTGTTGTAGTTTTGGTATTTTAACGTGTTTTTGCCTTCTCCGGGCATTTCAATTCTTGTGGGGGTTCCGTTCACTTCGTTACAGTGTTTTTGGTGTTCCTCAAGAATTTTTTCTGTTGTGAACCCGATAAGGCACAGCACGCAGAAATGTTTTTTGCCACCGTGTATTGTTTGGTCATAAAGCAAAGATGAAAGCCTCTTCACAAAACAGTAGTGTTGTTTTTCATCTTCATGGAGAAGCAACAGGTTGATTCTTGGGATTCTTTTGTCTTGTGTGCTGATTCTAAGAGAAGTCACTTCGTCGTCTTCCCAGCCAAACACGTTGAGTGCAAGGTTGGGGTTTTGTTTTTCGAGTTTGCAAAGTTGTTTCAAAGGTGTGGGAAAGTCAATGCCATCCCAGTTCAAACCGTCTTCAAATGGATACTTGCTAGGTCTTTCTGCATTTTGTCTTACTGGAAACCTTGCAGCTTTCAGGGCCCATTTCAAACATTCGTTATCTCTGTTTTGCACGTTGATAGTTGCTTTTTTGATGGCCAGCTGTTTTGGTGTTGGAATGTAAGTACCACCTCTCAAAGGTTGATATTTTGCAACATTAACATAGGCGATTGTGATTTTATCAATGGCCCATCCTGATCCTCGTTCTGACCAATTATCTATGTCTCCTTTAATGTCGTCAACAAATAGGTCAAATGCATGGTCAAATTCTTGGTGAAGGTTTGCCTTTGTTAAAACACGAGCCAAGTCTTGAAAATAGTGTCTTTGTGTTTCGTCTTCCATTTCCCCGTTTTCGTTTCGCCTTTCCCTTTTAAAATATACTTCCATACCAAACTGTGCTTTCATGCTGCCGTTTCTATTAATTTCACCCTTCACAACATCAAAAGCTTTTTCGTACATTGTGTTTTGTGTAAAATCACAAATGCTCTGCCTGTTTGGGTTTTCAGGATTGGTATCCATCCTCCAAACATTCAACCAACCGTCAAAATCGGTGTCTGAAATTTTAAACTTGTCTTACAAAACGGCTTGGGCGGGCGGGCCGGCTTTTCCCCCCGCTGGCTCGGCTTCTCCGTAAAACTCAGCAAGCACCTCTTCCCCCACGCGTGCCGCTGCCATCCTTGGTATATACATGTGCGCACTCTTCTTCAAATGGGGTGACGAGGTGGTGCAAATTTCATTGTTTGTGCGGTTTTGCTTGAAAAATACACACACACATGTAAAATGGTGGTTCTGGTCGCTGTGAGCCCTATTAACCCCATAAACAACCAAAATAAAGCTTATTCGTAATACTTCGTTAACATATAGGGTTGCTTATCGGTGTGAGGGTTTCCCGAACAACGATAAGCAACCATGTATGTTAACGAAGTATTACGAATAAGCTTTATTTTGGTTGTTTATGGGGTCAATAGGGCTTACTGCACCAGAACCACCATTTTACATGTGTGTTGGAAAAAATGCACGTACGAAAAGAAGACCTACTGACGAAAGCGTGAAATTCATCGCATAATTTCATGCCTCTCTAGATCAAGCTGCTCATGTTCTCCATACTATTCTCTGTCACTTTTAACAAGAATGCGAAATTTAAGATAATCTTACGTGTTGTGTGACGAAGCAATAAAGTAGTGAGACAAAGGTCTGGTCATGTCTTGGTTGACTTTGGAATGCTCCGTGTTGAAGATGTCACCCTCTGGCCCAAGAAGGTAACTGGTGAATCCTTCGACGTGAAAGACATAGTAATAAACATTACAAAAGGTGGACTAATAAAAACGTGAAACGGTCAACTGGCATTTGCCTCAAAGGGCTAGGTACTTTGTTAATCAACTTAAGAAAATAATTAATTCTCAGATCCATGTTTAAAAAGTGGTTATTTTATGTAAAGCAGAGTATTGTTGTTTAAAGAACATTTTTATTAGATGGGTGGGGGAACATATTCTTACAGTTGCATGCACATTTTCAGAAAATATTTCAATTTTGACACGTCAGTTTATTTAATGCCATTTTATTTAGTAACATTAGCTAAGGTCTCATTTCCTTTGTACCTTTATTTTTATGTTTGCTAATCTACTTGCTAAGTAATGGCTAGTAGTATCATTTCCTTTCGACGAGTATTTTAAAGTAACGTTCAGATAAAGTCATTCAACAACTTCATTGACTTTCTTTAAAAAAAAGAAAAAAAAAGTGAAAATAGGCCTGTAGCCAGCAGCGAGACAGATAGTTTTGAGGAGTGGAATTAAAAAATTTCAGCTAAAAACAATCACTCATTCCCCCACTCTTAGGGATTTAAATTTTGTTGACTAACCACCAATGGGTGGAATCTTATCCTATGCCTTATAGCACAATAATATTTTCCCTTTGAAAGAGCGAAATGACTTGAAAGGGGATACTTTCAATGAATACAGCTGACCTCTCTTTTAGTAATTATTCAATGTAACCCTTACAAAAACAAGACATATCAGAATTAATCAGGGGAACTTTAGTTTTAGAAATTGGATTTCTTTGTTTCTTTATGTATTTCTTTATTTCATTCAAAAACAAGTTCCATCACAGTGGACATCTTATATTACCATCAATTCCAAGGGTACCGTCTCTTCTATTCTCCTCCACAGGTTCATATGTTTGGATAAGCTGGCAACAATGTTCTTTTGTTACATCTTCCATCTACTCCAAAGGCGAGATGGTGCAGTAATAAAAAATAAGACGATAAGTGGTAAGATAAACGAAGATGCCTTTTATGGTCTCAGCAAGTTAAGAACCACTTTTATGGTCTCAGCAAGTTAAGAACCACTAGATTTTCTTTTTGACATCAAGTTTAATTAATAATATATTTTTTTTGGAAAGTGTGAGTATATGTTTGGGTAATTGATATTTTACACATATAGAGCTGGTCGTTTTGTTTGTTCGTAATAAACTCGTGAGTGGTGAATATATGAGAACGAATATATGAAAATTCACATAATCAATCATTAGTCCGCAGTTTAAATCATGATTTTCATATATCCATTCTCGTGTATTACTAATTAACCAACACAAACGCGAAGAGTGCTATATAAGTAATACATGAATAAAAAAAAGATCTTCCAAGCCTTATTGACAACAATAGCGGTTGCTGAACACTTTGTAACTCATGAATATTATCAGATCACGTTTAATTTGTATGTATGGATGTTTTGTATAGTTTGACGTTTAGTTTAGCTTAATTGTACAGTTGCACTTTTAGTTTAGCTAGGTGTCCCCAATTAGCGAACTTGTAGCTAAATACATTGACACTGAAATAAAGTCATCATCATCATCATCATCATCATCATCATTATTATTATTATTATTACCTCCTGCTCCATTTCTAAAAACAGTTTGAGTTCATCGACGGTCACACGCTCTTTACCATTTCCATATCTGTGAATTAAATGTGTTACCTTGCTGAGTTATGAAGAACACCATGAGCTGGCTTTGTGACCTGGGACACTATTGACACATCACTATCACTCTTTTAAGCAGTACTAAGCCAAGACGCAATACTTTCTATTTATTGTTGTTTTCTTTCTCAAACTAGTCTATTGCGTGCTCTTTATTTATTAATTTCAGAGGATATAAAGAAGTCACCGATGACTCACTTCAATAATAGAAGATAAATTTCTCTCCTAGTGGAGATGCTCTTGTAAAAGTTGATAAATTCATTGAAATCCAAGAGCCCCTCCGAGTCCTGATCATCGGTATGAGCAGCCTCAAAGGAATAAAAAGTTTAAGCAGAACCAAACTGTTAGTGGAAGATGAGTACATTTACAAACAGGGAAACTGCGTCATGATTCCTTGTTGGTGACCTCTGATTTCAAAAATTTAATCTCCCTAAGACCTTTGAGAGATACCAAAACCCAAATCTATAACTGTAAGCAAAAATAAGAACTCAAAAAATCAGGAAATTAATCCTTGCTAATTAAAATATAAAAAATAATAATAATAATAATAATAATAATAATAAAGAAAATTTTTGCAAAACCTGTCCAATGAACGAACTTGGTTGACATGCTTCAACATGGATAAACGTATTTCATTAAATTGGTCCCATGTAAATTTCAGGAGAAACAAAGGTCCAGTAGAGTTTTAGGAATGGAATGGTCCTACATCAATCAGCACTTAGTCAATAATAACTGGTAATCTTCGCTTTGCGAGTTATGAAGACCTCACTGACATAACAGAATGATACGCATAAACGAACCTTTTAAGTTTCGGTTTGATATCTTAACGTTTAGCTTGTGCATCAAAGCGAAGACTTCATCTACGCTGAGAATTCCATCTCCACTTTTGTCGGCTGAAACAAAAACTTCTTTTAACCATCTAAAGTCGGTCAAGGAAAATGAGTTGCAAATCGTTTAAACTATTTTATGAGTTATATACATACCAGTAGTCCACTCACCATCTTTTACCTTTTACATCACATCTGAAGTGGCTGTAATACACGGAATACTGTATATACCTACGACATTTACCAAATTTATTCAACGTCTCATTTTCCCTGTCCTACCTGTTATTGTAAGAACAGTGAGTCTATCCTTTGAGGAAGCGGTAGTTCCAGCAAAGTTTAAGCAGGGTGTTTTAACTCCAAAGCTAAAGAATCCCTCACTTGATAGTGAACTTTTTTTCCGAGCTTTAAGCCCATCTCTAATTTAAGATTTATTTCGAAGGCAACAGAGAAAGTGGTTGCAGCTAGGCTAAACTCTTACCTTGATGATAACAATTTGCACCAACTTCTCCAATCGGCCTATAAACAAGGACATAGTACTGAAACAACGCTGGTAAAGGTGCAAAA
Organism: Pachyseris speciosa; assembly: GCA_016490735.1. Classification (NCBI taxonomy): domain Eukaryota; kingdom Metazoa; phylum Cnidaria; class Anthozoa; order Scleractinia; family Pachyseridae; genus Pachyseris; species Pachyseris speciosa. Next base: position 111,830 of record JAEMWC010000531.1, read on the forward strand.
TGGTATTCTACGTAGCATTGATGAACGTAAATGTGTCGCGCTGCTGTTACTCGATCTGTCGGCAGCATTCGACACCGTAGATCATTCTATATTGTTCTCAAGACTACGTCATCGATTTGGAATTGACGGGAAAGCTCTTAAATGGCTACACTCATACCTTACTAATCGCAGTCAGTTCGTATGGGTTGATAATGGATATTCATCTAGACGCGATCTACTTTACGGAGTTCCACAAGGATCTGTGCTGGGACCAATTCTATACTTATTATATACTGCACCCCTTGCAGATGTTATTAAAGAGCATCATATGTCTTATCATTTTTACGCGGATGATATGCAAATCTATATGTCCTTCCAGCCTTCCAGTTAAATCGTCACTCTTGATTAGGTTAGGTCAACAATAGAAGCTTGTGTCTCTGATATCAATGAATGGATGACGGGCAACAAGCTCAAATTGAACAATGATAAGACAGAGCTGCTGATACTTCATGCACATCACAGACCGTCTCCATCTCTGGATTCTGTGTATGCTGGCACTGAACTAATTAAAGCCTTTGAATCTGTTAGAAACATTGGAGTCTGGTTCGACAAGACGCTACTGATGAAGAAACATGTTAACTCCGTCTGCAAGACTGCCTTTTATCAACTTCGACATTTAGCTACAATAGGGAGATTTCCTTATACATGCGTTTGTGACTTCTAGACTTGATTATTGTAATTCGCTATTATCCGGACTGCAACAAAACCTCGTTCAAAAACCTCAATATGTACAGAACTCTGCTGCCCGTTTACTATCATTCACTCAGAAGACTGAACATATCACACCGATACTTAAAGAACTCCACTGGTTGCCTGTTGCTGTCAGAATTGAATTTAAGATCCTAGTACTAGTTTTTAAGGCATACCACGGCATTGCGCCACTCTATATATCTGACATAATCACTAAATATGAGCCGACCAGGTCTTTACGCTCTTCCTCCAAGAAGAAGAGCTTTTTTCTGTGAATGGTCCTATGTTATGGAACAGCCTTCCTAAGAATATTAGAGAAACTGAATATTTAAGCACCTTTAAGAAGCAGAGCAAAACATTTCTTTTTAAACGTTCTTTTTAAGAAGCATTTTAACTCTTTTATTATTGTTGAATTATTTTTCTTGTAACTATTTATCTTGATTAGTTATTCATATTATAGTCTTTTGTATATTTTAGGTATTACTATTATGTATTATTTTCATGTATTATTATCATATATTTTATACGTATTATCATTTTAAAGCGTTATTGGTTTCTTAGTAGAAATAACTCTATATCAATAAAGATTATTACTATTATTATTATTATTATTATTATTATTATTATTATTATTACCTATCCGAGTTTTATTCGAGAGGTATTTAGATTATTTCGAACATCTAATCTATAGGTAAAAGAAGGATACTGATCCCTTGATGACGGAGTGGTTCGTCCTCAACTACAAATCGGACATAAAAAAGTGATTGTATTGGTATTCCAAGACTTAAATATAAACAAGTTACCAATAATTGCAAATTAGAGAACACATCTCGACAGAGGAGGAGGCTGGCAGCTAACGTTAAAATTATCTTAAAGTATCAAGGGAACGCTGGAGCGATATGAAGGTCTTAATATAAGAAAGGGAACTTCCTTGTGTCCAAAATAACAAGGTGTAACATGAAAAGAAATGTCTGTGAAATGTAATTGCCAAGGGCCTCGATTCACAAGCAAAATAATAATAATAACAATAATAATAATAATAATAATAATAATAAATTTCCTAGCAATTTTGTAGTGGGAATATTGGGAACATGACGAAGTTTGGTGTTGTACAAAGGGGATTAGTTTCTAAAGAAACTGTGGTGCTGCGTCGGTGGGGGAGTAAAACACGAAAATTTGGTTTATCAACGGAGTTGATAATGTAAATTGACCAACGTACAGGGATTCGATTAGCTGACGTTTCGAGCGTTAGCCCTTCGTCGGAGCGAATCGAGGAATTGTGGGTTGTGTATGGTTTATATACAGAAAATGGAGCTACGCTATTGGTGGTAACATGGTAACGTGAAAAACATGAATAAATTAATTGAATGAAAAGCGCTCGTTCATACCGTGGGCATTAAGAGTGCACTTTTAAATGCGCGCGCTCGCGATGCAAAACTTGTCCTTTCATTCAAAACACTGACAAAATATCGGGCCCTAAGCGATCTTTTAAGATCACTGATCGTTTCACGTGTACCTCCGCAAATGCTATCTATTGCATAACCTGCACATTATGCAAAAAGTTATACATCGGCGAAACAGGAAGACGACTAGGTGACCGATTCCGAGAACATCTTCGTGATGTTGAGAAAGATGACAAAGACGCATCCAAACCTGTCGCTCGGCATTTTAATCTCCCTAACCATTCCAAACAACACATGTCGATCTCCGGCCTTTCCCTACATCAAGGTACCACGGAAAGCCGTACGAATCTCGAGCAAAAACTGATCTTTCAAATTGGCACTATTAATCCCCACGGTATCAACGAGCGCTTTTCATTCAATTAATTTATTCATGTTTTTCACGTTACCATGTTACCACCAATAGCGTAGCTCCATTTTCTGTATATAAACCATACACAACCCACAATTCCTCGATTCGCTCCGACGAAGGGCTAACGCTCGAAACGTCAGCTAATCGAATCCCTGTACGGTGGTCAATTTACATTATCAACTCCATTGATAAACCAAATTTTGGTGTTGTACGCCGCCTTTCTTTCGGCTATATAAGGTTCACGATCCATACGAAAGATTTAAAGCTTTGGCCAAATGGACTCGCAAGTAGACCCAAGTTGAAAACTCGGGTCTACTTGAGACTCTTTTTGGCCAGGACGTGCGTGTACTTGCGTTGACTTGCGATGACTAGAGCTCACTTTGGTCGAGATCAAATTTGCGCGCAAGTCGACGCAAGTTTTTCACCGTTTGGCCACCAAACGCAAGTTGAGTGACATCCATTCGTTGTTATTGCAACCTATTAGCCAATGAAATATCTTTTTTGCAACTTGCGTGTACTTGCGAGGAAACTTGTGATTCTGTTTGGCCACCCAGCGCAAGTCTCTCCGCAATTCCGACTTGCGGCTACTTGCGACTACTTGCAAGTCCGATTGGCCAAGGCGTAAGAATGAATTCAGCCCTTTCCATTTTACCTTGTAGTGAGTGGGCTAATAGTGAGTTATATCAGTGCGTAACTTATCCAAAAACTGACTCTAGAGTAGTTGGGAAAGGAAAGAGAGAGCCATTATGTCGTATATCCCGCGAGCATGTTGCGTCTTCCGTGATAAGCATGTAAAAAGTGTGAGGTTAGTCGTACATTAGGTTAAAGTTGGAGAAAGCAAGAATAGCGTACATACCTGGAAAGATCCCTAGCGACAGTTGAGGAGTAAAAAGAGCGGAGATTAGGTTAAGGAGGTTAAATGTGAAGACGAAGCTAATATAGTAACAACAATAAAATTTAGGAAATGGATTCAGAAGTTAATAGTATTTTCTCCAAAAAGGGACGTTTCATCCTCAGGCAAGTCCCACGAAAAAAGAAAAAGAATGAAAAACAGCTGGAATCAATTTACCAATTTATAACAACAACGGTAACGGTAAGAACAAAATATATTAATAATTCATTAACCAGAAATTGTCGGATGGAATCCTGTTTCAATGTGTGGTCTGGTGCAAAAGTAAGAAAAGCGTAGTGATTTGAATATTAGCGACGAAACTGATGCTAAAGCTTGGCCTTGGTAAGGTATTACAGACAGGGCATTCCAAGTTCTCGACATGCAGAGGAGGATTGGTTGAAGCCTTAACTGAGTCCTATTGTCCAATGAATGGTCTCTTCTTGATTCGGAAAAACCAAGTCCAGAGTAGAAAAATCATCCCCTTGAATGATTGAAAAGCATCGGTTCTCCGTATATACCTCAGGGCACTGAGTGAAGGCGTCAGTATTGAATCCTTCTCGCAGCTCTTTGATCGACGCTATTGGGACTGATAAAACGTATACTCGGTTTAATCAACCCTGGAAGTATCTGATAATATCGCATAGACTGTCGACCTATAAGTTTTCCCGTCATAGTGATTAGAAGTACGCGTATTTCCTTGAAGAAACTCTCTTTTAGGATTGCTTCGGAATTAATCAAAGATACGATTTGTGCGGGTTTAAATTTATTTGTACTCAAAACTTTCCTCGCGTGCAAATATATCTCTACTTAATTAAATTACTTGGCTTTCCTACTTGTGGGTAAAGTGAATTTTGTTTATGAAATAATTAATTATTTATAAAAAGTGGTGCATGCAGGGCTTAAATTATTATCTTTCTCAGAAATAGTGTGAAAATGGCTCAAAATTGGCCATCATTTTTGTCAACGTGAACCAATGAATTCCATAAACATTTTTCCATGATCTTTTTAAACGGTTGCAAAAAAGGATTGTTCTTAAAAGAATCCTAAATTCATGAAATCAATTTGAAAACATGTATCTAGTGGTTCACAGTGCTGTTCTAGTCCCACTTAAGTTAACTCTTTCGATGGCAAATTGCTTTTCTAGCTATGAAATGCAATTTTGGTAGGCTTTTAATTTGCAATAATCGATCGAAATTTTATTTACCGTCGGTCTCAGATATTTGACAAAGCAACGTTGCTCTTAAAGTAGTTGATATTATAAAAATGTGGACACAGGAAGCGAAAGATACTAATTATGCTTTGTCTATGGAAAGGCAAAGTAATTACAGTCTAGAAGAAAGAGAATCACAAGGTTGTTTCTCGTAGATTCTTTAGAATTACAATTTGCATTTGGCGTAAGCGAATTACTGACCATAACCATACTTTTAATGTGGACGTTAAATAGCTAAAACTCACTTTTCGCCCGGTCCCCTCTCCTGGAAGGAGTCCAACAAATATTTACTGCTTCTTGATCTAGGTAGTACTTTCGGGGAAACTTCTTGGAAGAGCTGTGCAATTTTATAATCAGCGAATCCCTGCGCATGACATCTATAGACCCTCCGACTGAAAAAAAAATGTGAAGACAGAATCAGTAAATTCACACTCAAGTAGCCATGGCACCCCAAAAAACAAAAAAACAAAAACAAAAACAAGACAAAACAAAACAAAAACGAAAACAAAAAAAACAAAACAAAAAAAAAGAAAAAAGAAAGATCCCTCTTCAACAGCGCATCTTTAAAATAATTAGAAACAAAAGTTTGGGTTTTCATTTAGTTGAACGCAATGAGACAGAAAATGTATATAATCACCCACCGTTGGCAAATTTGTGATTCTCTGCGCACTTACATGACCTACGATGTTTGAATTTCCGCCACCGGTCCACCGATTGTTTTGCGATTCTTGTCTCATGACTGAGTATGTCAGGCTCTTGTTCTGCCATAATCAAAGATATCACGTTGGTATCTATATGCAAGCATTCAGGAAGTTTTCCTGCATGCTATTTTGTAAGCCTTTAGCTCAAAACGAGAGTACTCAAAAAGTGACATGAGTAACATATGAATAATTACCGTGAGCTCACATTTTTCATTATTGATACGAGATGCGAAGAAACTCAACTCGATTGCTAGATATCTTAAAGAAGTCCGGCGTGAGAAAATAACAACAGTATTGGCCTGAGAGCAAGCTATTTACCGCAATTACTTGTGGTTAAATTATTAAGTCTAAAGTCCAGCCGTATGGAAAAGATGGCGTTTTGCTACTTTTTGAAGTGGAAACAAAACAAAAAACGTTAAAGCTTTAGAGAGCTTCTCAAGCTGCAATTCGTATGACGTCTTTTGCAAACAGGCAATCATTGCATTCATATTCCCTCTTAAAATAGAACTGTTCCTTAATTTTAAGACATTTGTTTTTATTCCCAGTTGAAGATGAAATGTGTTTACAGAGATATTTATTTTAGTCTAAATTATTTATTTATACACCTTTTAATTATAAAATTGTTTTCAATCATTGTGGAGGGAAAGAAAACATTTTAACGCGTTCCAGACTAATTTGTGGTATTACATTTTAGCGAAATTCCGCCGGTGCAGGATTACAACAACGCACTGAAGAATTTTGTCAATCGGTGCGAAGTAGAGCATTTCATCGGAGGAAAATTTGGTTTCCGTCAAGTTCATAGAAGGCACGATTTAAAAAATGACAAATCCGTCAAAATCGCACTATTTTATTCCATTTTGAGCAAGCCTAATAACAAGAATACAGTTTACTTTTTTCAAAATTAGAAATTCCGAATTGCGGAACCCCTCAACACTTATCCAAGGAAAAACGGTCATTGCTATTTAACTGTGACAGGTATTCCGAATTTCGGAACCCCTCTACACTTCTCCGAGGAAAAAAGATCATTACTGCGGTTTAACTTGAGAGATATTCCGAATTTCGGACCCCTTTCAACAGTTATCCGAGGAAAAACAAATTACCATTATTATTTAACTTGAGAGGTTTTTCTGAAATTCGGACCCCTTCAACACTTGTCTTGAAAAAAAAAAACGATTATCGGAGACCTTCGGCGCTTAGGAAAAACAATCTGTTCTATCTAACTCGAAAGGCTGTCCGAATTGCGGGTCCTCTCAACACTTTTTCTAGGATTAACACAGTCTTTACAAACCAGTGAAAGAAACGCGTTTCATTGCTGTTAGAATTAAACACATTACAACATAAAATGAAATTTAGAACAAGATCTAACGAAAAAATATTTACTAGTTTAATAATTATTGATGATAACAGATATATTGTATTTCAATGAAAACAAAAGACAGCCTGTTACTGGGCGCCTTCGGACGAACCAGCTTTCTCTCTGAGATTTTCAACAAATTACTTTTGCTCCTTCCTGTTTGCCCAACGAAGATGCTGTTCCTCCTCACCTTCAAGCCTGCTAGCATCCCATTTCCTAAAAAAATGGCAACACTCGCATCAAACGAGAACCGACTAAACATATATCACATTAATATACAAACACAGCCAACGGCTTCTGTAAAATTTGTTTGCAAGTTGAAGTTTTAGGAATGCGATGGCCGAACAATCTAGACGATTTTATGAATAAAGGCGAAACATACGTTCCATGCAACCACTGAAGAGAAAGTTTCCTACCTGGATTATCCTTTCCTTTTTTATGGGCCGACGGTGCGCTTACATCCAGTAAACATCAATATTCTACTCCCTTCCAACTTTTCAAAGAAAGGCCATTTCCGACAATCTTCGCTTTACCGTCAACAACCCGTAATGAGCCACAACTTCGCTGCTTGGGACGGTGTTGTTATATACCAGGAACTGAAACACTGATTACTCAAGCAAGGCTAGTGATTAACTAACAGACCTCTAATGTGCTGATCTCACTTATTCCAAGCTCACGGTGAGCTACGTGACTATTTTCTTAACATTTACATTTTCTCAAGGTTCATATTTGTTTAGAAGAGGTGTGAAAAAGCGGCATTAAGAAACGGCAAAGAAACAGAATTCTTTGCTCAACTGATTTTTTTGCAGCAGATGACAAACCAGACTTAAAATGAGGGGCGCTGGCGACTCGAAAGTTGATGCAAACGCGATTCGAGATCCCGAATGGAGGTACACTCGAAAAATGTTAAAAGACTTCTGAATTAACGCATTTCGACACCTTCAGCTACCGTATTTATTAACTGCTCACGGAAATCTTTTGGTTGTTGTTGTTGTTGTTTTTAGCGTTTCTCGCCTTCCTTTTACTCATTTTGGAAACTTCTTTTGCTAATTGCTACATTAATTATTCGTCTAATCAACAAGAGCAAAACTTAAATTTTGACAACTTTTGATCCCCGAGCGTTTACAGTAATTAAACTTACGCCTCATTTCACACACGCACAATTGTTCGTCGAACTGAAAAGAATACCATGTAACAATCTAGCCTAGACAGCCAAAATTATAAAAAAAAAAATTAAAAAAAAAAAAGGAAATTTAACATACAGACAAATGTTAATACTCACCAGAGGTCGCGCTCTTGTGAAATTCTTCAATTTCGGGTTCCCACTCTGAACTGACAAAAGATCGTTCGTTGATCGTTCGACTTTCTTGAGGAGCAGAAGCAGTTTCCTTGATTGGAATACTATGACATAAATTAGTGCAAGAACTCGAACAAGTATCATCAAAACTATCGTCTAAAATATTTCAAGCGAGCCACTGGCGACATCAGTAACGTTTGATCGGCTATTCGACAATTCCATTTCCAACAACGACACGAAAACCCGCGTCTCTTTGCGTCGGTAACACCTTTAAGATTAAATTTGTGGGCAAAGAATAGGTTATTGTTCACTTTATCGGAAATGAAAGATTAGAAGCCGGCTTCCAAGCATAATTCTGTCACCTTGAACGACTCGGGGAAGAATTTTTTTCCTCACACCACAAATCGAACATATATCTACCAACAAGGGGACAGACAAGGGACGTTATATACTCTATAACCTTGCTGTATCACTGACGGTGCCAACTATCAACTTACGTTAGGTTAGTGTAAGTTTTAAAATGACCGCGTTTATTGCAACTTGACAATAAGAAAACCGACCACTGAATCTAGGTCAAAGGGATGAGCCGTATTTGTTGCAACTGACAACTACAACTCAATGGATTTCGAAACCAGATTTGGGCTATTCGACAGTTCCATTTCGAACAACGACACGAACACCCACGTCTCATTGCGTCGGTAACACCTTTTAATTTTAAATTTGTGGGTAAAGAATAGGTTATTGTCCACTTTATCGGCTTCAGTGCGTTAACAGCATAGGCCAAGCATAGTTCTGTCACCTTGAACGACTCTGGGAAGAATTATTTTTCTCACACCACAAATCGAACATATATCTACCAACTACGGGACAGACAATGGACGTTATATACTCTATAACCCTGCTGTATTACTGGCGGTGCCAACTATCAACTTACATTAGGTTAGTGTAATTTTTATAATGACCGCGTTGATTGCAAATTAATCTAGATCAAACGGATGGGCCGTATTTGTTGCAACTGACAACTACAACTCAGTGGATTTCGAAACTAGATTTTTATCTGGAAACTTTGAAGCGCCAGCGCCCCTCATTTTAAGTCTGGTTTGTCATCTTCTACAAAAAAAATCTATGCAAAAAAAAATCAGTTGAACAAAGATTTCTCTTCCTTTGCTGTTTCTTAATGCCGCATTTTCACACCTCTTCTAAACAAATATGAACCGTGAGAAAATGCAAATGTCTAGAAAATAGTCACATAGCTCACTGTGAGCTTGGAATAAGTGAGATCAGCACATTAGAGGTCTGTTAGTTAATCACTAGCCTTGCTTGAGTAATCAGTCTTTCAGCCCCCTCCCCCACTCCCCCCCTCCCCTCGCATTACCCGGGTATTTGATCCGAAATTTGTCCCGCACGGTGGGACATTTGACTTTCGGCTAAACATTGGTCGGCGGTCGCCAGCTAAAGGGTTTCACGAAGGTTTCGCGCTCAAATATTCATTCATCCACCACGGGAGCCGCTTCGCTCCGGCCCCTTCACTTCAAGATTCCGCGTAGGTTTTGCGTTGTTTACTAAATATACAGTTGATATGCCGTTATTCAAAGTTTAGAGTGCCGACAAAAGAGTTCGGAAAAGAGTTTTGGCGCACAATTTTTCGGATTTGGTTTGCAAAAGGTAAGCGATTTTATTATGAGCGGGGAGCCGTGCCAAAATGCTTCATGCAACGAGTTATTTCCTATAGATTTACACTTGATTTGCCCCTTTGAGGACCTGACAGTAGGGCATTGGACCGTCAAAACTGGAAACACAGAGAGGCATTTGATCAAAAATTGAAAAAAAAAAGTCAAAAACAGACAGACAGACATGTTTTTATTTGGAGTCTTATACAATATATAGTACATCGACTACGAGTTCCAAAAAACTAAAAGTTACAAACAACAAAAATTGTTACTTAATTAATTATTAATTAAGTTGTTAATTGATTAAGTCCTAGAGTATTTACTTTTTGCCGTCTTCCTCTATTCTTTTTTCAAAGCATTCGAATATATGTTTTGCTATTAGCTTTTGTATTTTAGCATTTCCGCTAGGGGGGTTTATTAGAAACATGAATATTTTATTAGGTGACATTCTGCTTATTTTTATTCTACATTCCTTTTCCAAATAATTAAGTAACGAACGTCTTTTTTCCCTGTAAGCAGGGCATATATTTAGAAAATGGTATTCGTCCTCCATTTCTATTTTACAAATTGGGCAAATTCTTTCTGCAGGTTTCTTGTATGGTCTCGAATAACGTCCTGTCTCTATGGCTAATTTGTGGTTGCTAAGTCGCAGTTTTGTTAGAGCTATTCTGTGTCGTATATTGGTAACCTGATGTAGATAGTCTTCACAATTGTAACTGTCTATCGTTTTGAATAACCGGTAGGTACTCATTTTTTTGCTTTGGTTAGCATCTTTTCTGATGTCGTTATTTATTTCACTTAGCCATCTTTGTAGTTCAATATCCTTAAGTCGTTGCCTGATCGTGTTTACAGTTCCTATGCCTGCATAGTGTGCTTTCATCCAGAGTTCTCCTAATCCTATCTGTTCCAACAAGTTTTTGATTTTTTTGCTCCAGAAAGCCTTATTTTCGTTCCATTTAATATCATTGTATGCTATTTGGGATAATTTATTTTCATTTTTGGTTAAGGTTAACCAGAACTTAAAGTTCCTACATTGGGCTTCAATTATCATTGGGAACCTTCCTGTCTCAGCCCTGCACGCATTGTTATTGCAGTATTTATTAACTCCCAGCAACCACTTTAGGAATTTATTTTGAACTAATTCTGCTGGATCCTTTTCTAATTTCCCATTGCAATCAATCCCCCACACTTCACTCGCATAAAGGAGTATGGGAGATATCAGTGCATCAAATAACTTCATCGTTAATTTTATATTTTCTCTGAAGTGGTCTCCCATCTCTTTTCGTAATTTATAGATTGCTTTAAGTGCAACTTTCTTCAACTCTTGCCAAGCGAGATTAAAGTTTCCAAAAGGATTCATTATGAGTCCAAGATATTTATAGGATTTGACATTTTCCAGTTCATCAGCTTCGTATCTGAACAAGTAATTGTTTAAAGACTTACCACAGTTATTAAAAATCATAATTTTCGTCTTGTCTAAATTTACACTTAAATCGGCATTTTTGCAAAAAGATTCCAGCCTATTAAGGGTTATTTGTAGGCTTTTTGCTGATCTAGAGAAGATCACTAGATCGTCCGCATATAAGAGACAATTGATAGACTTATCGCCTAGCATAATGTCGGTTGCACTCGCCGTATTTAGGAATTTTGGTAGATCACTCAGATGGAAATTAAAACGAGTAGGTGACAACATGCAACCTTGCTTTACCCCGGCAAAACAGGGAAATGATTCGGTTAAATTGTTATCAATTTTAATTGCCGATTTATCATTTGAGTACATGGATATTAAAACGTCTAGGAAATGTCCTTGAATTCCTTCTTTTCAGTTTGTCGAATAGTTTTTGTCGGGGTATACAGTCAAAGGCTTTTCTAAAGTCGACGAAGCATGAAAAGAGTAAATTTCGGTGCTTCTGTGGTTTAGATTTCACGTACTTGTCAATAAGCATTTTTAATGTGAAGATGCTATCAACTGTGCCGTGCATTTTTCTGAAACCATCTTGTTCAGCTTTCAAAATTCCTTTTTGAACCATGAAGTCGTACAGTCGATATTTGAGTATTGATGTAAAGAGCTTGCCTAACGCAGAAAGCAAAGTGATACCTCGGTAATTTTCGACTTTGGATCGATCATCCTTTTTGTGAATAGGTACAATGAGGCCAAACCTCGAGAGAGTAGGGTATTTGCCAGTATCTAAGATTCGATTAAATAAGTTTATTAAATGCCCTTTGATGTCGTCCTTTCCGATTTTTATTACTTCATTTAAGATATTATCGATACCTGGAGATTTGTTTGCCTTCAGTTTGGTAATTGCAGCTTCGAGCTCTTCATCAGTTATTGGATAATCAAGTGGGCCTTCCACTCTTTCGTTGCTGTGGGTTTCCATATTCGTCTCCGGATCAAGTATATTATTTAAAGGGGTCGCATTCTGTTGCTTAAAGTATTTATAAAACTGTGTTTCGACATTCGCATAAAGGAATTAGTTAATAACTTTTATATAATAACCAACGTCAATTCGCGTGTTCTGATTGGTCAATCAGTTATTGTTTAATGTACCAGTAAACGCATGAAAATTTCGCGCGTCTTCTGAAATATTATATAAAAGCAGTATACCAAACGTTTCTATGGCTTATAGGCTGATTAACCACTTGGGATGTTGGAAGAACACTCAAATGTTCTTCCAACATCCCGCGTGGTTTATCACCCTATAATCCATAGAAACTTGTGGTATATTGCTTAAATGAAATTACCGTTTAAGGCTCCTGCGGAACTTGCCCAATTTAGTTTATCTTTTTTTTCCTAAAGCCCGTCTTATTTTATTCTAATAATGCCTGACAAAGTAGGAAACCTCACAAGGAAAAAGAGACTCGAGAATCAGAAACCAACAAGTGAACCGACAAACGAGGAACAAGATTCCGAGAAATGTTTATAGTTCGTGAGCAAGAGTTTCGACGACTTCAGCAGCTTTCAAAATCACGCTCAAAGGGAACTCTGCCGTCTAAATAACCGCCTCGCTGAGCTCACTGATAAGGTCGACATGATTGGCAAAGCTGTTGATGATTTACAAGAATATTTCTACCAGTTCAATCTAAAGATTATGGGTATCCCTGATCTTAATTCGAAGGAATCGGCATCCAAATCAAGTATTCTTTACTTGAAGCCGTTGAACTAAATCGGCGCCGAAGTATCAATGTACCACATGGATTACGCTCATAGATTCCGACCAGAGTCGCGAATACCGGCCGTTGACCGATTATCTGCAAGTTTACTCGAAGAATGGCGAAAGACAACGTGATGTTACACCGCAAATATGAGTGCAAGGTCGATCCAACTAATCTGGGTTTGACGAGCCAGGTTTCGTTAGAAGCTTTCAGAATCTTCGATCATCTGCTATTTGACGCGAAAAGGTTTAAAGAACGCCACCATTATCAGTTCTGCTGGACTAAAGGATCTGTGGTTTACCTTCGCAAAGACACTGAGTCTCCTGTTTTAAAGATCAAGGATTCTGCTG
>JAEMWC010000531.1:130000-185000 GCA_016490735.1 Pachyseris speciosa
CGCGAAATTCACGGAGCACGTGAGTGAAATTTGACCCTTTTGAGGCTCGGCGGGACACAAATCAATACTCAAACAAATATTTCAGCCAAAATAAGTGTAATTTAGGCAATCTCAAGTCTTACAGTTATACATATATGCTTCATAGATATCGGATACAAAATTTACAACAATTTTCACCCGAAAAGAACTGATATCCCAGCTTTTTGGTACTAAACTTGCCTCGCCAAATAAATGTGACCATGCACTGGACCAAGGTCTTATCACTCAAAGCCAATAGTTCACAATCTACACCAAATATCTATCCTGTGTAGTATATAATCAGGTGCACGATATGTTTGTTTGTACGTTTTGTCCTTGTTCGTCCTCATTTCCGCAAAATCGACGTGTCACGAGTCTTGTGGAGATGCTGTTGCGTGATTCGAGATTGTGTTGCATAACATAACAAACGGAACCGGGACACAGGCACTTCGTCAACACGAGCTTGTTAGGAAAAAATAAATTCTTTGCAAATCACAATAGAACACTGACAGCCTGAACTCGGCAGACTTCCCCTGCTCACTTATCTGATGCCTTTTTTCTTGCAGTACAGTAGTCTTTATAGATCGTTTTTACCGTCACGCAAAAAAAACCGGCTTACAAGAACAAATTCCGAAACCGTTCCATGAAAGAAGCCAAGAAAATGAGATGCGACAAAAGACTAGCAAATGAGCAATTTCACAAGCCTCAGATCTGTGTGGCACACCGTTTCTGAGGTATTTGCCTAAACTTTCACGCAACTTTAAAGAGCTTAGTAATTGTATGCAGACGCCACATACACTGAAGTAAGTACATGTACAAGTAAGGTACCCAATATCAACCAATACATTAACTTATGCGATAAAGGGGCTTTCTTTTTGTTTCTGAGCTACTATACATATACATATTCGAATTCTTGAAATGTTTTAAGAGCTTAAAATGATAAGGGAAAGCTATTTTTCAGCCATACAGTTGACCTATCTTGGTCACGTACTATGAAAATATCCGTTCTTAAAAAACTAATTACGCTAAGGAACTGGAAATTCGAGAAAATAATTATTTATAGTTATCTTCAACCTGGTGTAAATAAAAACTCAGAAAACCTTGCTATTTTGATTTTAGAATTTGATGACGTCACGGTAGGAAAGAAAACTACGCCCTGACTCGTAGCACTAATTCGAACTGTAACTTTTGCCGGCAGCGTCATCTGATACCAGAATCCTGGCGGTGCTTCGGGCAAATGGACATTTCAAAGCTCGAGTCATGAAGTTAAAATATACCTGGAATAAAAATGAAAATAAACATAATGGGAACTGCAATTTAGGTATATCAGGAGCGCATGGGTATATTCATTGCCCGACCGAGGAAATCGCTTAGGGACAAGGGTAACACTTATCTTCTTTCCGGTGCAGTCGATGTCCGCCTTCGCATTCCAAGACGCGAGAGACAATAGCAAAATCCATTGCAAAGGGAGAGGTTTTGTTTTCATCATAGAGCGAGCAGATGTTTATTGCTTTGATAGGTGATCGTTCATAGCACGAATTTTTCCAGCAAAGGAAGTAAAGGTAAAATTTATGGCAAAATGTTATATCACGATATATTTTCATTCCCAAGTTTGGTCACTATCCTCAAGACAAGCTCAAGGATCCTGCCTTGTTTTATTTCCAGCTCTTTTGGGAATGAGTGCAAAGTGTGCTGGTTCCCACAGCATGTTATCAAATCTATTTTTATTCATAGGCTACCTTGTCTTACCGGGGACTAACGTAGAAGTACGAAGTCCCTGATTCTTAAACAGCAAAATAATCTTCATTAACAGCTCTCAGAATACAGAATATCAGCCCCTTGAGCCAAAAAGTTGACTTTTTTTTTTTCAGAACTAAGTTCCGGTCTTATGTTGTGTAGAACTTGGGTATGGAACTGAAGAAAGTATAAAACCGGGTCCGGTAAAAGATTTTTCTTCAACCTTACGGCGTATATCTTCATCTCAGTTTGCTGTGGGGACTGGCCATTAATAATATCAGAGGAAGATGCAAAAAATAAAAATAAAATAAAGCTTAATTTCTCGGGGAATGTGCATGGATATTCCTTATCTTGGCCAATCAGCAAGCACTTTATAATTCCTGATTGCTATTTCACTTGATAAAGTACCAAAAAGATCAGACCGAGAGCAAGGAAATCGCATGTAGAGTGTTATACATTAGCTGTAGCTTGCAAAAAAGCGTTATACGCTTTTGACACCCATTGATTAATAAATCAAGTTATGAGGAAATACGTAAACCTATTTATTTTTACCTGCCTTGCAACTCCGGTGCGCGCGTGCACAACACCATAGATATGGGTTATTGGCCAAGCGTGAGGTCAAGATGGCGGGATATTGGCCAAGTTCTTGTTTTGCGTGTTTATGGACCGAAGCGAAGTCGAGGTCAATAAACACGCAAAACAAGAACGAGGCCAATATTCGGCCATCTTGACCGAACAAGCGTGGTCAATAAAGGATTTATTACATGACTCAAAGGACGCAATTAAAAGATAGTAAAACGTGGGACGAACAGGCTATCCCGAGCGGTCAAGATGGCTCCATCTTGACCTCGCGGGTAGCCAATCACTTCATCTTGACCGCTGAAAGAGCCAGTCATATAATAATACAGCATATTGAACACGAGAGTAAAAAGAAGGTGTGTCTCAACCTTACAAACCCTCGTTAATATCAGCTCTGCTTTCGTCTTCAAACCACAGTTAGCAATACTGACTTGTAGGGTGTCTGTGATGTGGAGCTTAATTGACCGGTTGCAGTCTCTGATACGCACCTACTCAGTGTGCCCGGGTAATTGGTACTTGAACCGCACTCTCCTCCAACCAACGCTCCATATTCGCGTGCTTTATCGTCCACATTAGCGAGCAGATGTGTTCGAGCTGGCAATAAAGCTTTCTTATTTTCAATGCTAGAGAAAACTATATACCAGGAAAACGTAAAGCTTGTGGGATGTGGCTGGAGTGACAAGGATACTTCACAAATTAATGTGATCAAGTAAGCTGAAGCCACTCAAAAGGCACTAAGGCCATAAGGTAGCGGGCATTACCCCTTAAATCTACCAAAGCAAAGATTGAGCCCAAGCATTAGCAGCCATGGACAGCTGTTTCGGCCTTGTTAGGCCTCATCAGCATGGCATAGCTAATGCTCAGGCTCAAGTACCCACATATCAATATAACAAGCAATGAAAACGTAAAGCTTGTGGGATGTGGCTGGAGTGACAAGAATACTTCACAAATTAATGTGATCAAGTAAGCTGAAGCCACTCAAAAGGCACTAAGGCCATAAGGTAGCGGGCATTACCCCTTAAATCTACCAAAGCAAAGATTGAGCCCAAGCATTAGCAGCCATGGACAGCTGTTTCGGCCTTGTTAGGCCTCATCAGCATGGCATAGCTAATGCTCAGGCTCAAGTACCCACATATCAATATAACAAGCAATGAAAACGTAAAGCTTGTGGGATGTGGCTGGAGTGACAAGGATACTTCACAAATTAATGTGATCAAGTAAGCTGAAGCCACTCAAAAGGCATTAGGCCATAAGGTAGCGGGCATCCCACAAGCATTACGTTTTCATTGCTTGTTATATTGATATGTGGGTACTTGAGCCTGAGCATTAGCTATGCCATGCTGATGAGGCCTAACAAGGCCGAAACAGCTGTCCATGGCTGCTAATGCTTGGGCTCAATCTTTGCTTTGGTAGATTTAAGGGGTAATGCCCGCTACCTTATGGCCTTAGTGCCTTTTGAGTGGCTTCAGCTTACTTGATCACATTAATTTGTGAAGTATCCTTGTCACTCCAGCCACATCCCACAAGCTTTACGTTTTCATTGCTTGTTATATTGATATGTGGGTACTTGAGCCTGAGCATTAGCTATGCCATGCTGATGAGGCCTAACAAGGCCGAAACAGCTGTCCATGGCTGCTAATGCTTGGGCTCAATCTTTGCTTTGGTAGATTTAAGGGGTAATGCCCGCTACCTTATGGCCTTAGTGCCTTTTGAGTGGCTTCAGCTTACTTGATCACATTAATTTGTGAAGTATTCTTGTCACTCCAGCCACATCCCACAAGCTTTACGTTTTCATTGCTTGTTATATTGATATGTGGGTACTTGAGCCTGAGCATTAGCTATGCCATGCTGATGAGGCCTAACAAGGCCGAAACAGCTGTCCATGGCTGCTAATGCTTGGGCTCAATCTTTGCTTTGGTAGATTTAAGGGGTAATGCCCGCTACCTTATGGCCTTAGTGCCTTTTGAGTGGCTTCAGCTTACTTGATCACATTAATTTGTGAAGTATTCTTGTCACTCCAGCCACATCCCACAAGCTTTACGTTTTCATTGCTTGTTATATTGATATGTGGGTACTTGAGCCTGAGCATTAGCTATGCCATGCTGATGAGGCCTAACAAGGCCGAAACAGCTGTCCATGGCTGCTAATGCTTGGGCTCAATCTTTGCTTTGGTAGATTTAAGGGGTAATGCCCGCTACCTTATGGCCTTAGTGCCTTTTGAGTGGCTTCAGCTTACTTGATCACATTAATTTGTGAAGTATCCTTATATACCAGGAAACTACGCCACCAAAATTGGATGCCGCAAGCGCAAGATTAGACTCGATCGGGACGTTGTTCTTTGCGCACATGGTTTATATATTAAGGTGGTTGAAAAAGTATTGCACAACGTATTAGATTATCTCCTCATCTGATAGACAATCAGGACAAATCAAAAAGTGCTTAACTAAAACAAACAAATTGAAGAACAAATTATTTACATTGCACTAGTGGATTGTTTGACACGTTCGAGGACCAGGAATCTGTAATCATGGTACAACGACAACGTATGAAAATTTGAGCTTCAGCTCATTCCATTGTCGCAACTATAACATGTAGATCAGTGATCGAAATTTTTTCACAACCTGGAAATAAAACCTCCTTGCGTTTCATGTGACGGACAGCACAATCTCGACTCACGGAACAGCTGTTTCTCGAGACGCGTGACACGTCGAGCGTGCGAGGATTTCGCTGTAGTTTTTGGATCTTTTTGCAGAAACGAAGACGAACAATGAACAAAGGTACAAAAAATATATCATGCACTTGATTATATACTAAGCAGAGTAGATAATTGGTGTAGATTGTGAACTATTGGCTTTGAGTGATAAGAACATGACCCAGTGCATGTTCACATATATTTAGCGAGGCAAGTAAATACCTAAAAGCTGGGATATGCCGGCGTACTTTTCGGCTGAAAATTGTTGTAAATTTTGTATTCAATATCTATGAAGCATATGTGTATAACAGTAAGACTTGAGATTGCCTATATTACACTTATTTTGGCTGAAATATTTGTTTGAGTATTGATTTGTGTCGCGCCGAACCTCAAAAGGGTCAAATTTCACTCACGTGCTCCGGGAATTTCGCGTTCCTAAAAATTGATTTTATATGTTGCCTAAAGTTTCAAGAACAAATTTTGAAAGCTTTGTGATTGCTTTTTAATGTAGAATGTTTTTTGTTGTTTGAAATTAGGTACCGGGTGTGATTTTTGGCCTTCGAATTTCGACAAAATTTTCCTCCCTCGAAATCCTCAAAATTTTGTAAATATTTAAAAATCTGTAAAATATTCTAGTCGCAATGAATGCAAGGGCACAACCACTGAAAATGCGTGTTCAGACCACTTAAATGTGATAAGAAGCTTTTTGGCTTGAATGATATTTCAATTAGATTCAAATCGAGCTCTTTCCGTAGCCCGGTTTAGGGCCTCGAAAAAGCGATCTGGCAGAGGTTATAAAGCGCCCGAACTTGACACCATCCATATGACCAAAATATTCATCCGATGAAAGTAAAATTTATATTATCATTAATACAATACCTAGGGTAGTCCAAAGAATGTTTTTCGGATTTTCCGAAATTTTTATAATTCCTACCTCTGGTCGATATTTACAGACGTCCGCTCTTAAGTAGTAGTGGGTGAACCGATTCAATACTACCTCCGCGCAGCGTCCCCTCCTCGCTCCGCTCGTCGGGACGCTGCACTTCGGTTGTATTGAATCGGCTCACCCACTACTACTTAGCACCCGAGGAGCGTGCGGGGCAACGGGGGTGCGGGGTCACCCTATTAGAGAGAGGGGTGTGCGAGGTGGGATCGATGACGGAGTGGTTGAAACGTCGCGCCATAATACATGCTTTGGTCGCAGAAATAGACAAGTGGTTGGGGAAAAAAACAAAGACTCCATGGATTACGAACCAATGTGCCACGTGCGGGCGCTCTTTCAAAGCAACATGTCTCCATGGCGGTATATAAAGGAAACAAGGGAAACCCATTTCATTGATGAATGCTCACTAATATTAATTACAGGGTGCCGCAGTAGTATAGTACTTGGGGGTACCAGATCATTTTTACATTTAATGGTTTCAACATTTTGATCTCGTATTTTTGAATCTATAGTTTATTAAAAATGCGTGACTTTCTCGGAAAAATCACCAAGCGTGACATTCTCGGAAAAACAGCAAATGAGTCATCACCTATAGCTATTATTCTAAGTCACGAGACGTCATGTGTTAGTGACATAAAAAATAATATCTCATATAATAGTATAGATGAGTTGTAATTCAGTAATTCACAATGAATTAATAAATATGGAAGAGTATACTTGTCCTTTTTGTGATAAGCAATTGGTAGAAGTTGTTAGTAGTGTGGCAGTACCATGCTGTAGTAAACAGGAATTGTTTAATGATGATGGTGAAAATGTTTGTCTAGATTGTGGTTCCGTCCACGGCTATGACTATTGTAAGGAGTACGTTGACTTTCATGATAATATGTATAAAATACGGCGAAAATCTGTATATCATCGGAAGTACCATATTGAAAATGTGGTAAATGGTATATGTCGTAAGAATGGATTTCAAATTTCTGTAAAAGATAAGGGTAAAATATTTAAAATATTCGAAGAGATAGACAAAGTGCTTCCCTTGGTGAACAATAAACGTAAAAGAATGATTAGCACTAAATTTATGCTTAAGCAAATATTTTTAATGCTTGATCTTCCATTTGATGAAATAATAGTTACTAGATCAAAAAAGACGCTTGGATTTATGATCGATATTGGGTTGAAATTTTATTGTTAAGATTTGATGTGATTATTGGTATTATTAGACAGTGAATTTTTCATCATATTTTAGTAAGTACTTATCAATAACAGGACTGTTGTCAGTCACATAATCATCAATGTTCTTCATTGTGTTATGGATGCTGGACTCATTGAAATTACCACTTCTCATTGTGTCTTTTATGGTATTGAGTAGATGTTGATAGCTTTGATAAGCATATGTGCAATTTTGGATTTTGAGATCGAGGTTTTTATGCTTCATCCTCCCTTGTATCAAAAGTGCTGCTGTACTGATGGCTACCAAACTAACACCACCAGTTGCTATGCTTGTGGCGAGGCCTCCGGTTGCAAAGATGATAGACAATGAGTTCCCCAGTAATTTCCATTTTTTGAATTGTTTCACCGCCTGTTTGTGAGCCCAACACTTTCTGTGATATGTGTGGTAATAGGATTTTAATTCATTAATCTGATCTTCTGTTAATTCATCTGAAATATGATTCCAGTTGAATATATTCTTACGTTTGACTGACATATATATCATTTATATAATAATTCTATTAAAAATACAATACAGTATTCCTGACATCTGGCCGCATAATTGAGATCTTTTTCTTCACTTTGTTGTGAGGTGCTTAGATATGGCATAACAATATCCCCGATCTAATGAATAACTGTTATAAAATCTTCCATAAGCATCATGAAGTATACCATGTGTTTGTAATGTATCAATCCAACCAAGAGTATGTTCCAAGAAATATGTCAAGCAACCACTACCTGGGCCGATAAGTCCAATATCATTATGCTCATGTAAAATGTCACAAATTGTAATTAATTTATTGAAATGCTTGTGATACAAATATTGGTAAACCATAGCTGATTTCAAAATTGAGTCATTAATATATGGATATTGTTTTTTAGTATTTTTGAATAAATATTTCACGTATTTAATAATGTCTTTCATCATATAATAATCAATTATATAATTTAAAGATCAAAATAATCTTCAATGAAACGATACATATTTCTCAGTTCTTGGTTAGTTAGTGATTTCTGCCAAACAGCAAAAGCATAAAGATCCATTTCACAAAAATTAATTGCAGAACCATCTGTATGAACTTGACAACCAATAAACATTTCTTGTGCACTACCAGTCAATGTTGCTGAAATTGATCCTGTTCCAACTGGTGTCATTGATGAAATACCTCTGAAAAATTCCATATTATGACCATCAACTCGAACAGTAAACACTTCAATATTTCCCGTCAGATTGGCCAAAGAAGAATCAGCAAGTCTTCCATTTGATGTAGAACCGAAATCAATATAACATGCTCCATCAATCCAAGGCAGATGAACACCAAATCTAACAACACCCTTACTCCATTGAAATTGTGATTGATATTTTGTTTGTTTTGTGTTTGCAATGATTATAACAGTACAAGTATTTCCACTCCGTCCAGCAACTTTAGAAACATCAAATGAACTGTTCTCCAAGTAGTCATCACTGCCATCAAAACGTATGAAAAACTGTTTCTTGACTGAATCTCTCAGTAACAATGTTTTTTTCGAATTAGAAGTTTGTGTAAAAGTGACATTATTAACAGGATCCAGCCAACTAGAAACTCTATCATCAGCATCAGTTGTCAATACAGACAGAGATGGTATCAAAACAATTGAAATTCCATCAAGAACAGGTATACCAGGCAGTGAATTTGAAATAACAAAAGTTGCTCTATCTAACTTCAAATCTAGTTGTTTTTTTGTTACACAATCATCATCTGATGTTCCTTCATCAACATTAGTTATTTTATTTCCTCCAATATCAATGTTGCCGGTCATTGTAACACTTCCATCCTTTTTAAGAAATGGAGAAAAATCAAGGGCAGCAATTTCTGTATCAACGTACTCCTTTGTAGCTGTGTGATTATTTGAAATTGGTGTTGCTACATTAGTCAATTGTTTGTTTCCAAGATCATAATTTCCATCATGTGTCAAATTAAATCCATTGCCATTATCACCTTTATCACCTTCATCACTTTTTGGACCTCTTTCACCAGTTCTTGTATTATCTTGATTAAATAATCCCATTATAATATTATTTTAGATTAATTCATAATTACTTCAAGTGTGAATGTTGTATCAAATGCTCCACTATTGGGATGTGAATAGTCAATTATAAAATAGCCTCTCGATAATGATTTATTGACTGTAACTGTTCTTATGTTTCTACTCATAGAAGGAATTCTATATTCGAAAATAGTTGCTGGTAATGGCAATAACCCAGCACCTTCAGCTTTTGTCTTGAAATAAAACATCCCCGGCTTCGTTCCTTGTATAATATACATTTTCTTAATATAAAAGTTATTGTTGTGAATAACTAAATATTCAGAGCCATTTATCAATACAGGTTTTAAAGTATTTTTATTATGTCCTTGATTGGCTTCGACTAAGCAATTTAAATATTGTATTTGACCGATTATTCCATTCCCATTCAAATTTAGATCACCTCCTAATTTCGGCCTGTAAAGAGCAAATCCACCCAAATCGAAAGCCGTTTCCATAATTACACCTGTAACGCTTGACCGAAATAGATTTAAACCACCGTTATGAATTCTATAGCCATTCAGATTTAAATCACCACCAAGTTTAGCCTCTTTTATTAAATAGCTGTTCATATTAATATTAATTAGCATTGTCAATTCACCATTTTCACCATCAAATAAGTTTCTTGATTCATTTATTAAAGCATGTCCATTCAAATCTAAATCAGTTTGTAATTGTATTTTTTCATTCACGATTTTATAAGCTTCTGCGAAGTCGTAAACACTTGATGGAACGTCTACAGCTTCAAAATCAATACCATAAGCAACACAATGAACTTTGTACTTATTTGGATAAGTTGGGTTAGCATTAATATGAATCGTACAATATAAATATTCAGGCGGTGAACTTACTGATGGTTTTTCAATCCATAATAAATATCTCGAATGATCTTCATTTCTGTTATCAAATTTTCTCCCTACAGTTTTATGAATTGTAATTCCACCAGTTGCACTGAATGTTACACTACTAAGACTCATTCCTTCATAATCAGGAAATAGCCATTCAAGAATCAAAGTGTATTTTCCATCTTTTATTGTGTACATATTAAAACCAATTCTAGCTCTGTAAATATGATTAGCTTCTTTATTCAAGTCTACATCAATGACCTTTTTTGAAATCAAATGTGGTGACCGAGGTAAATTGACATATCCATTAACTGTCAAGCCATATTCAGTGCTAATTTCATCGATATCATTCATCAAATATTTGAAAGCATTCTTTGGATGAGAAGCAGATGAAATATGACTTTTTTCTAATTGATCTAAATTTACGGCATCAGTTTTATTTGTTCCTTCTTTTAAGTTAATGATTTTGTGCCCTCCAAGTTTTAAGTCTGCTGCCATCGCATTTGTTCCATTCAATAATAAAGCGTTTGCTCTCATAGCTATTCCAGCTCGATTTAAAACTCTGAAGTTCACCGCATCAGTTCCATTGGACGGGTCCGCTAAATTCGTCACTCTATTTCCACCCATCGACAAATTTCCATACATCGCAGTTGAACCGTCTCGTCGGAGAAAATATTCGTCAGTATATCCTTTTGTAACCGCATCATCTAAATTTACGGGTGGAGCAAGATCAGTAATGGCATTGTTGTTCATATTTAGATTTTGTTGTGCAATCGAATCGAGTTTGGTTTGCAACCTCTGGTCCACATAACTTTTGTTTACAGCGTCTTGTGGGTTTGAGGGGTTATCCTGCAGGTTGAGGATTTTGTTTAATTTCATGTCAACATTACTACCAAACGCAACATGGCCGTTTTCAATTTCATAAGCTGGGTCATGGACAAAGTAAGACAAATTGGTATGAAAGCCATAAGCTCCATAAACAATGATATGTGTTTTGGTGTTAGACGCAGGAGCAGTGCCACTTAGATCAACCTGTATTGCCGCTTGCCCACCACTGTTTTTTTCGATTCGGAAAAGCTTCTTCATATAACCATCAACGTGTGGAGTTTGGGGAAAAGGTTTTTGAAATGGCTGTCCCGCATCTCGTATATTTACAGTTGGAATGAATAAATCAATTGTTGCATTTTGAGGGTTGGAGGGTGAGAAAAACTCAGTAACAAATGTATACCGTCCATTTCTTAAAGATGTCACATTAAAACGAATTTTGGATGTAAAGTTGCCACTTCGTTTAATGAAAAAAGACAATGACGACTTGTTTATGTGGTATGGTGATTTGTCAAAATTCTCAATTTGTAGGTTTTCCACACCTTGAACTGCAGAAGAATTGGTTTTGTCCTTTAACAGAAAAGCGAATGGGTTGCGTTGAGCTCCTGATGCTGAAAAAACAAGGTCATCAACATACTTTTTGTTAACTGCGTTGCTTCTGGGGGTGTTGTTGTCGGCATTTTTTAAATTGATAATTGTGTACCCATCCATGTCTAGATCGCCCTCAGCTGGGTCGCTTCCATCCCTTTTTAAGCAGCTTGCAATTTGAGAGTCAACATAACTTTTGTTTGTAGCGTCAAGAATGTTCACAGGGTAAGCCAATCTGTTGATAAGTTTTTCACCCATGTTTAAGTTTCCGGTCATTTCAACACTTCCATCTTTTTTAAGAAATGGAGAAACATCAATGCCAGCAATGCCAGCAATTTCAGTATCAACATACCCCTTTGTGGCTGTATCATTGTTTGCAGTTGGTGTTGATACATTAGTCAATTTGTTACCTCCAAGATTCAAATCAGAAGTCATCGCAACGCTTCCATTTAGTTTCAAAAAATTATTGTTCACATAGTTTCTATTTACAGCTGAATAACCAAATCTTGGGTTATCTGGTATGCCAAACAGATAATTTCCATTCATGCTGATAGGTGCAAAAATTACACCGCCTGTATTTTTATTAAGGAAATCAGCTGTTTTATTATCAACATAACTTTCGCTTACAGCGTCTTGTGGGTTTGAGGGGTTATCCTGCAGGTTGATGATTTTGTTTAATTTCATGTCAATTTTACCATCGAATGCAACATTACCATTTTCAATTTCAAAAACAGGATCGTGAATATGTGATAAAATGATATTTGAAAATCCGTAAACACCATAAACTATAACATAATGTTTTTATTATTTTGTAAATATGGTGAAATCAACAATAACTCCATTGATGTTTGACCATTACTTGTTTTTTCAAGGAAGAATATTCTTTTGGAGATAAGCCTTTACAATATGAGTCTCTGGAAATGCTCTTTTTATCGAATCTTTTCTTTCAACTAAATTGGATGACAAATTATCATCATCAACTGTTGCATTATTTGGATTACCGTTTGTATAAAACTCAACAGCAAAAGTGTATCTTGAAACTTCCAATTGTGACAAATCAAAACGAAGAACAGTTGTCTGGCTAGCTGTAGGAATAACAAAAGACAAGGCTTTTTTATTTATTAAGTAAGGGCTTTTATTAAAATCTTCCAATTTGAGATCATTTGCATTTCTAAGAATAGTTGTTTTTGATATATCTTCAAGAAGAAATTTAAATGGATTAACACGTGTTCCTTCAATTGATAAAACAGCATCGTTGACGTATCTCATATTAACAGCATCTTTGTTTGAATTTGGTTCTCCAACATTAGTCAAGCGTTTATTTTCAAGATCATAGTTACCATCTTGTGTTAATTTGAATCCATAACCCTTATCACCTTTATCACCTTTTTGACCAATTGGGCCTCTATCACCTATATCACCTTTTGGACCAGCAGGACCTCTATCACCTTTTGGACCTATTTCACCAGTTGCTATATTGTCTGGAGTTGGTAAATCATTAAATAATCCCATATAATATTAGATTAGATAACACCGTAAAAATTTCTCTTCACTGTTTTTATTGGTTTGTCAACATAACAGAAGGAATACGGTTTTTTGGTTGCTTCAATATACTTCTGCTTATCGATTGCTAGTTCTTGGGAGATACAGTTTCTCTCTCTCGTGGATGGGAAATCATAAAGACAGAAATGGCTACAATTAAGTCTAACAGATTTTGGGCAACCGTAAAATGACTGTGTTAGGTATAGCACTGAACAATTTTTGTGACGACCTTGAATGAAATAGCTTATGATTTGATCTTGTTTTTTATCCGTCACGAAATCATCAAACACAACCAGCCGCTGCAAATCAGTGTCTTTGATTTGTTCAACAGGAAGTATTTCATATTGACTGCAAACTAAAACGGGGTAACCAACTTCTTTGCTTATTCCATCCATCACTTGCTGTAAATATCGATACTTATCCTGATCCAAGTTTTTGGCGTAGAGATGGATCTGATCATAATATACCAATGGTTCCATAATCAAATGCAAAAACAATGTAGTCTTTCCAGATCCAGAATTCCCAGCCAATAACATTCTGAATGTATATTTTGGCATATACCGATACAATTGTCTAAAAGACTTGTTTGAATCCTGAATGATATCATAATTTGGAATTTCCATATGTAAGTAGTTTAGATTAGTCTAACACAATTGTATATGGATATTGAACGAATGAAGAAGCTTCTCCAAAGTGGAATTGAAGCTGGAAATAAGGCGAAAAAAGTTCGTGAAGCTATCAAGACTTATGAATATGCAAAACAAGACATGTATGATGAAACAGCGCAATTATTTAAACCTTCTATTGATGTTCAGAAGAGTGTGAAAGAAAGTGTAGACCAAAAACAGGATAAAGTCATTGAACAATTGAAAGAAAACCAGCAGGATTTAAAACGAGGACTTGATGATGTTATAGAAACTAATATAAGAGCAATTACAATGGGAACGGAACTTCCTTTAGCCATTGAAGCACCTAAAGAAGATAAAGATGAGGATGAGGATGAGAAACCCAGCATTTTAAATATCGATAATAATTTTGATAAAGATGACAGAATTATATTAAAAAATAACAAGCTTTTGAAACCAAGCGATTTGACTCAAGTCCTCCCACAAAAACTTATTGAAGAAAAGAAAAAAGCTATAAATATCGCCCAGAAATTAGGAAGTAAAAAATCAAAAATAAAAAAAAATAGAAGATAAACAATCTTATGACAGAGAATTACAAACTTTGAAGAAATATAGAGATACGATTGGAGATGTATTAGCTTCTTACAAATACAAAACAGGGCAAGGAATGAGAAAGAGAAAACAATATGGAGCAGGCGTTTTTCATTATAATAATATTGGTGACTTGCTTTCACGACTGCAGTTACTTGGAGGATCTATTTCTGCGGGCAACAACAGTATGAGTGTCAGAAATGAGTTTGTAAAGATCTTGCATACATTAAACAGAATGGGTGTCCTTGGAATCAAAGAGCTAAATAAAATAATGATGAAATATCTAATGTAAAAGTATAAAAAAGAAATTTCATTACGATTCAACAGTAAAAACAGAGACAAAATTGGTGTAAGTAAGAGTCATGATTTTGAAAAAAAATTTCAATACACCTATCAAATTAACGAATGATTTGAAATATGAAATGGCTGTGAATGTTATCAATATGACATACAGTTGGTACAACATCAGAGAGTCTTTAGGGAATAATCAAATGAAATATAGCCATGACAAAGGTGCAAACTGGGAAACAATAACATTCGTTGATGGGATGTACTCATACGATGATATCAATAGTTACATTCATGAGTATATGAGTAAAAATAGCCATGTACTGAATCCATCTGAAACAGACAAATCAAAATTCAAGTATGGTATCAATATATATTTCGTTTTATCAACATACCGCATTTTGATTGAACTCAATGAAAATTATCGTGTGGATCTGAGAGATCTTGAATTCAGAAAACTACTTGGGTTTGAGTCAAAATTAGTTTCAGCAACAGAATATGGAACAAATCTACCAGATATTATAAGAGGAGTGGATGAAATTTATATCAATTGTGATAATGTGATAGATAGCATTGTTGATGGCAATAGTACAAATACAATCGCTGTTATTCCAGTCACAGATCTCGTCAGAAGTTTACCTTTCACTTACAAACCTCGTTTTCTTTCATGGAATCCTATCTCAACACACACAATCAGCTCAATACGTTTTTATGTCACTGATTCTTCCGGAGCACCAGTTGATTTGAATGGGATAGATTGGTATATTGAGTTATTCTTGAGAGGGACAGAATTATAAAACCTAATATTATATGAAGAGGTTTGAGTACAAAAAATATGAGCAAATTGGTGAAGGCATCTTTACTGACATTGCCAAAACAGCTGTAAAAAAAGCAGCTGAAAAAGCAGCTACAACAATTGGTGAACATGCTGGCAAAAAAGGTGGTGATAAAATAATAGAACTTTTAAGCAAGAAAAAGAGAAAAAGTGGAACTGAGAGTGAGATTAAGACTGGGGGTGAGATCAAAAGAAAGAGAGGCAGACCTTGAAAAATTAAGAAACTTTTATCTAACACAATAATATATGTCAAACTATCGCGACTCAAAATATATCGAACGATATGAAGATGTTGTCTTTGAGCTTGAGACAGCACTTAATACTGTAGTAGCAAATAATGCTCATCAGAGGAAAACAGGTTACCGTTTCGTTGTTGATAACAGTGGAGAGACAACACCATTTGATTGGTATAATGCCCGTTGTTATATTGAATTCATTGAAAAAAAGCTTGCTGATGGAGCTGATATTGCTAATGCTGATAGAAATGGTATCGTGAATGGAATTCATGCACTCATAAACACCATAAATGTGAAAATGAATGGTATTGATGTTTATGAATGCCGAGATGCCAACCAAGCCACAAATATCAAATCTTTGCTGGAGTATTCACAAGGTTATGCAGCAAGTCAGGGGACAAATGAGTTTTTCTATCTTGACGCAAACAGAAATGCTGATAACAGGGTAGCTCAGGTGGCCACTTTTAACGCTGGGTTCGCAGCTCGTAAAGCACTGTTGAATGATGCAAATGGTAAAGTAGGTGCAGAATTAGCATTGAACAGATACGGTTTTTTCAAAAGTTTTTGGGATGAACTTTTGCCTAACTCAAAAGTAGAGCTGAATATTACACTTGAGAGTGATGATAATTTGGTTTGGCAGGCTAGTGATGAATGTCGTGTGGTAATCACCAAATTTCAGCTAATTATTCCAAGAATAACATTCAACGCTGCTGGAAAATCTTTGTACATAAGTAAGTATCTTGACAATAGAAAGTGGACTTACATGAGAGAAATGGTTGAGAGAGGTAATTCAACAAAACAACAGACTGCTAATTTCAGAATTTCTACAGGAATAAACAAACCAAGACATGTATTTATTTTCATTATCAATGATGCTAAAGATTCATCTCAGACAGCCAATAAATTTCTCTATGACACTTTCTCAGTTGGTAATGACAAAACCTTGGATGATTGTTATCTTGAGGTTGGTAATGGAAATGATTATCCAGAGGTTCATTACAAACCCTCAACAGAGCCCACAAGAGTATTCAGGGATCTTCTCAATTATGTTAAAGCTGTCAACGACTTCAGTGATAACACTTTGCTTAACAGAAACAACTTCGGAACAATATTCCCTATCGTTTATTTTGATCTGACAAAACAGAAGCAGGACATAAAAGATGGAATGACGAAACTGACTTTCAAATACACTTTAAGTGCTGCAGCAGATCATGATTACAGTGTGTATGCATTGGTCCTCTATGAGCAGGATACTGAGATGAGAAAGACTGATGGAAAGTTGATTCTGAGATCTATGTTAATGGAATAATTAATTGGAAATAATTAAATTAAATAAATAAATTAAATAATTAAATAAAATAAATAATTAAATTAAATCATTATTTATATTAAATACAATTTAGTATAAACATATATTATATGACTACTTATCATCCTCATGGAGTGACACTATCACAGGGTCAGAAAGAAAAGCTTGCAAAAGCTATTGAATCAAATTCAGCGGTAACATTGAGGCTAACTCATGGTAAATTGTCTGGTGGTGATCAACTTATGTTGACAAAAAGACAAATCAAAAAGATTAGGAAAAGGTTCTGATATCTATATATCGAAAAGTCATATCAGAAAGGCGGTTGTACATGGAGGTTCTCTTTGGTCTAGTCTTTTTTCACTTGGAACAAGACTATTACCATATGCAGGTAAGGCAGTAGCTAAAGCGGCTCCAGCATTGGCCACAGGTGCTCTTTCTTCATTAGCAAGTCTCGGCATTGATAAACTATTTGGAAAGAAACAAAAAGGAGGATTCATTATTCCCAATGAAAACTTGCCCCAACTATTGAATTTTGGAAATTTATTGAATGTGAGACAAATGGCTGATCTTGTAAATGCAATGCAGTCTGGTGGACAACTTCCTATCAAACCAACAAAAACTCAGTCTGGTGGGTTTCTTGGAACACTTTTAGCAAGTATTGGAATTCCTCTACTTATGAAAGCCTTGACTGGAAAGGGTTTGCATGTTGAACACAGCCGTTCTAGACGGTCATTACCAGTTCATGTTCCAGATCACATTGCAGTTAATAAAAATAAAAGTGGTGGGAAACACGCTATGATTCCATGGCAATCCCCACCTGTTTTTGGTACATGGGATAACCCAATCGGTTATGGAATGAAAAAAAAAAAAGACCAAAAAGGGAAAAGGGCTTCTACTGGGAAAAGACAGTCCATTCAATTCAATCCCCATACTAGGAACCATTTTGTAAACAAACCCTTATCCAACTTTGATTTAATCAATTGGGTGAAACAACTTGGAATAAAACATTTTAGAAGAGTATTTTCAAGAGACAATCTTCCTAGACAAATAAAAAACAATGAATGTGGGATAGTAAATCTTGATTCCAAAATTGGACCAGGTACACATTGGGTATGTTACCGGAATTTCAAAAATGATAAATACTGTGAATACTTCGACTCTTTCGGTTTAATGATGCCAACAGAAGTTCAAATGTATATGGCTGCAAGCGGTAAACAACTTGAATACTCTGGTGATGAGATACAAGAAAGGGAATCAGTATTATGTGGATATTGGTGTTTATACTATCTTCTTGAGAGACAAAAAGGAACATCTATACTGGATATAATACACAATTCCAGATTCAATCCAGCAGATGTGAGTGTCAATCACAGATTCATCATAGACTACTTTGAAAATATCTAACCCATTTGTATATGAGATCTTATTGTGTCAAACAGAAGAAAGTCACTGAATGTGTCCCAGGAAGTGAAAGATATCAGAAGACGAAAAATGGTCGAACTATGATGAAATGCACTTGTGCTGAATGTGGAATAACAAAGACTAAATTCGTCAAGAGACTGGGAAACGGATTGGCCCGTCTGAAGGGGCGGGCATACTAGATTCAGCCGCAGATATGGCACTAACAGGATTTTTGGAACATGGAGTCCCTTATTTAGCGAAGAAAGGTGTTGAAATGGGGAGATATTATGCTTCAGAAGCAATGAGAAATCCAAAGCTGCAAAAGCAATTGATTGATAAAGGACTTTCCCTTGCAAAGCCAGTGATTACAAAGGTTGGGTCAAAAGCTTTGAAACAACTCTCAACAAAAGTGAGACCAAATATTCGTTACAAAACAGATATCAAAGGATTAGATTACGGCGGTGCTATTGACATTCACAAGATGATCGGTAAACTACCAAAACCAAAAAGTGGATGGACACCCGGAAAGTATAAATACATGGGACCTTATAATCCCCTCGATAAACAGTTAGAGTATGATAAAAACACAGGTGAGGTCACAAAATGGTATGTCCAACCTTACAACAAGGTAGATGAAATAGCAGCATATCACGATATATGTTATGATATGGGAAAAAAATAAAGGTGATTGTGACAAAACATTGGTTGAGTCACTTGATCAAATACCGTATGGTGAGATGCCAAAATGGGGTCAAACAGCTAGATTCTTAATCGACAAAAAAACAGAAATTAGGTCTTGGTGTTCCAAAAAACGGAAAAAGCCGTCGAGTGATGAAAACTGGCAAGAAAAACTAGCAGATGAATTACATGCACCCATAAAACGAAATTTCACTCGGCGGCGTGTGATTGTAAATAAAATTGATGAAATATGGGCAAGTGATCTAGTTGAAATGCAACAGTTCAGTAAATGGAATAAGGGATACCGATATCTTCTTATGGTTATTGATGTCTTCAGTAAATATGGTTGGATTGTCCCATTGAAGGATAAGAAAGGCGAATCTGTCACTGAAGCATTCAAAACAATATTCAAGGAAGGCAGAAAACCACAGTATTTATGGGTCGACAAGGGAAAAGAGTCTTACAGCAAACATGTGAAAGACCTATTAGAGAAAAATGGGATACATATGTACTCAACTGAGAATGAAGAAAAGTCCTCAGTGGTTGAAAGATGGAATAGGACAATTAAATCCAAAATGTGGAAGCAGTTCACTGTTCAAGGTAATACACAGTATTTAGACATGTTACCAAAATTAGTGAAAAAGTATAATAATACCAAACATTCAAGCATAAAGATGACACCTACAGAGGCTTCAAAGAAAAAGAATGAAGGAACTGTTTACTTTAATCTATATGGTGATATGGAGCCATTAAAACAGAAACCAAAATTTAAAATAGGTGATAAGGTCCGAATATCTAAGTATAAACGGAATGTGTTCGACAAGGGCTATACACCAAATTGGACTGAGGAAGTGTTCACAGTTGATAAGATTCAATACACTAATCCAATAACATACAAAATAAAGGATCTGAAAGGTGAAGATACTGAAGGGAGTTTTTATGAACCTGAATTATTAAAAGCCAGACAGGATGTTTTCCGTATCGATAAAGTCATTCGCAGAGACTATAAGAAAAAACAAGCTTTGGTGAAGTGGAAGGGTTATAGTGACGAATTTAACAGTTGGATACCATTTAGGGATTTAAAAGATATATTATAAAAAGAAAATTATCTAATATATATATATATATATATATATATATATATATATATATATATATATATATAATAGAAGATACAGTAGTATATACTGTTATTTGCTCACGGTAGCCAAGAATATTATTATTCCTGACTATATTTAAACACAGGTCGAAAATCAATAAAAAATAAAAAATAAATTATTATAATATATGAAAAATAATATAATTTCAATTAAAAATGAATATGATCTACATAGCAGTGTTGTATCATTTATCAGAAGGAAATATGAAGACGCATTAATGATCGCAGGACTAGGTAAGAATCAAATGACTCCGGGGATAAGAATCAGAAGTTATAACAAAGGATATATCGCCGGTCAGTGTGATTTGATGTTATTGAATCCAACTGAAAAATACAATGCTCTATGCCTGGAATTCAAAAGCCCAACAGTTATTTTCATAGTCACCAATAAACAAATAATGATGAAGAAAATGTATGAGAAAAACAACTGCAAATACATAATGAGCAACTGTTTCGAAGACTTGATTTATGAAATGACTAAGCATATGGAACAAAGCAGGAGATATCTGTCGGGATAACTATTTACACTTTTTATTGTGATATTGTCTGTTGTTGTTTTTCATCACTTTGTCACACCTGGGACATTTGTACTCTTTGTTTGTCCATTTTTTCATTGATAACGCATGGTGACTCTTTTTGTCTTCATCGGGAACTCTCCTTGGTTTTTTATTAGCTGATTTGATATAATCATCTGGTAGATCCTCTTTTTTGACATACTCAAATTTATAGAATTGACCATCTTTCTTTGATTTGCTTGATTTGAAATATTTAACTCCATCACAAACTTTTCTTATAGCGGATTGACCTATATCAAGATATTGTGAACAGCAGTATATACTATTGAAGTGTAAAACCTCATTTGTCGAAATATTAGTCGCTTTCACACATCTCGGATTTCTTTGGACATTTTTTAGGAATGAATAATCCCTATTCTTTGCAGATTTCTTGGAATTCGGTTGTTGTGTCATAAGTTGAAGATTACACAATCTGTTATCGTCTCTTATGTCATTAATATGGTCAATTACTTTTCCTTCTGGAATAACACCATTAAAACACTCCCATACAAAACGATGTACGCGATAATTTTTTCGACCATTTTGACCATATTTTCTCACAGTACATATCAAGTATCCTGTGTAATTTTCAGCTCCCTTCATCGATGCTTTTTTGATTATATTTATAACATTTCCATCCTTATCAGAAGCATACAAATCATAAACTGGATGAATGTTGTAAACGCACTCGTTAATTTCAATCTTATTCATTATAATATAGTTTACATAATATTTGTTTAAATAATAAATTTTATTACGACATTTAAAAGTATATAAATTATTATCTAATTATAATATAAGATGAATAAGAAAGATTTAAAAAAACTGAGCAAATCCCAGCTCATAGAAATGTTGATTAAGATGAATGAAAGGCTTGAAAAAGTAGAGAAGCAACAGAAGTTAATGAGATCAGAAATGAAGAAACAGAAGAA
The DNA here is from genome assembly GCA_016490735.1 of Pachyseris speciosa. Taxonomy (NCBI): domain Eukaryota; kingdom Metazoa; phylum Cnidaria; class Anthozoa; order Scleractinia; family Pachyseridae; genus Pachyseris; species Pachyseris speciosa. Next base: position 151,652 of record JAEMWC010000531.1, read on the forward strand.
ACCAAAAGTTGTTATAGTTGATGATACCAAGCCTATACAGAAACCAGTCCCCGCACCTCGCAAGAGTGTTAAACAGATGGTTCAAGATTATGAATACAATATTCCCCCACCAACAAGACCTATTCCAGCCCCCAGAACCAAAAAACCAACACCTGCACCGAGGACAAGGATTACACAAACAGAGAAAGCTCTAAAGAGCTTCACTGAGTCTTATGAAATTGGAATAAAAGATGACAAAGACCCGCTAGATCAGCTACTAAACACAAGATTGGCAATCGAAACACACATTAAAAAAATGTTAAATGAAATGAAAGGACTGAAATTTGTTGAAACGCTAAAGGTAACATTCGCAAAAATGACTGACGGAGCAATAGAATACAAAACAATAATAAATAATAATAATAATAATAATAATAATAAAGGTTTATTAGCATTCCAAAATGAATTGGCTCTTCTATGCTAAAAAAAATCCTATTCTACTCTAATTACACAAAACATGGTATAATATAATTTACAATAATATCACATTCTAAATTTAAGAATTAAAATATAAACGAGCTAAAATGTAAATGTGATGAAATTCATGTAACTTCTAATCTCTTTCGAGCATTATTGACAAGATATGATGTCAAATTTCTTTTAAAAGATCGAAAGTCAGTACAGTTCCGCAAGTAACTTGGTAGTGCGTTGAACATGGCTACTGAGCTGCCTTGAAAGGTGCCACTTTCGATAGGCACCTTTAATTTGACTTCACAGGACGAGCGTAGGTCTCTTGCTGGTATGTGTCGTTCGAGCTTCAAATACTGTGGCCAATAGTCGAAATATAGTGCTTTGAATACGCACTGTAGTAACTGATAACTTCTACGCTCTATCAGCGGCAGCCAACCCAGCTGTAGGCAGTCAGCTGCTCTCGCATAGCGACCTAAGACATATCCCGGCAAAACCGCATATTTCAACAGTCAAGCTGAAACAATCATAAACAATCCAGAGATCAATGAATCATTACAAGTGTCAAAACAACAAATAATAAATAAGATTGCAGTTTGGGTTTCTGAGGGTCTGGTTGGACAATCGAATCTGTTGATAGTCATTACCTCAATGTGGTGAAATATGAGCCGATTAGAGGTTCCTCATACATAAAACTACCAGCAGAATTACGAAATAGTGCCAAAGGTTTAGTTAACTTGAAAAGTGAGGATAACGAATGCTTCCGGTGGTGTCACATCAGACACTTGAACCCACAAGAGAAATACCCACAGAGGATTAAAAAAGTTGATAGGAAATTTATTGAAAATTTAGATTATTCAGGAATTGAATTTCCAGTGACTACCAAACATTACAATCAGATTGAAAAACAAAATGAGATCAACATCAATGTTTTCGGTTATGAGGATAAACAACCATATCCAATATATGTATCAAAAGAGAAATATGCAGACTGCTTGAATCTGCTTCTAATAACTGAAAATGAAAACAAGCATTATGTGCTAATCAAAGATTTCAATAAGTTTATGTACAATCAAACAAAGCACAAAGAAAGAAAACACTTTTGTATGCACTGTCTTCAATGCTTCAGCTCTGAAAGGGTTCTGAATGATCACAAGGTCAACTGCATGCAAGTAAATGGCACACAGGCAATAAAAATGCCAAACAAAGATAACAACATACTGAAATTCAACAATTTCCATAAACAACAACAAGTACCATTTGTGATCTATGCTGATTTTGAAGCCATCACTGAAAAAATACACGGTTGTCAACCCAACAGTGATAAATCATATACTGAAGCCTATCAGAAGCATACTGATTGTGGATATGGTTACAAAGTTGTTTGTTGTTATGATGATAAATACAGCAAACCAGCAGTAATATACAGGGGTGAAAAGGCTGTGTACAAATTTATGGAAGCTATGCTGGAGGAAGTCAAGTATTGCAAAAGTATTGTGAAAAAGGAATTCAACAAACCACTCAGAATGACAAAAGAGAATGAGGAGGAATTTCAAAAAGCTGAGGTGTGTCACATCTGTGATAAGAAGTACACTAATAAAGATGTTCGTGTACGAGATCATTGTCATATTACTGGTAAATACAGAGGCTCTGCTCACCACGAGTGTAATCTGAAACTAAGAGTAAGCCCAGAAGAAATAAAAATTCCAGTAATATTCAAAAATCTGAGAGGTTATGACAGTCATTTCATAATGCAAGAGATTGGATCCATTGTTAAGAAACACACTTACAAAAATAAGAAAGGTGAAGACTGTCAAATGACAATCAATGCAATCCCCAACAACATGGAGAGGTATATGGCTTTCATGCTTGGTAATCACCTAACATTTATTGATAGTTTCCAATTCATGAGCTCTAGTTTGGAAAAACTGGTCAGTAATCTACCAAAAGAGTCATTAAAATACACCTCTCAAGAGTTCAAGGGAAAGGATCTTAATTTGATGGCGCAAAAAGGTGTTTATCCTTATGACTATATGGATAGTTTCGATAAATTTAACCAAAAACTGCCGTCAAAAGAAGAATTCTACAGTATATTGAGTGATGAGCATATATCAGATGAAGACTATGTGCATGCTCAAAATGTGTGGAATACATTCTCTCTCAATAATATGGGCGATTATCATGACCTGTACCTTAAATCTGACATTCTTCTATTAGCTGATGTATTTGAAAACTTCAGGAAAACATGCCTTAAATACTACAAACTGGACCCATGTCATTATTTCACGTCTCCAGGGCTTTCGTGGGACGCAATGCTTAAAATGACTGACATTAAACTAGAGCTTATGGTTGATATTGACATGTTTCAATTCATTGAAAAGGGTATGCGTGGAGGAATCAGTTATATAGCCAATCGTTATGGAAAAGCAAACAATAAATACATGAAAGAATACGATGAGAAGGCGCCCTCAAAGTATATCATGTATCTCGATGCTAATAATTTGTATGGTTGGGCTATGAGTCAATATTTACCAACCGGTGGTTTCAAATGGTTGACACAAAAACAGATTGATAAGATAGACCTAGCTAAGTATAAAGAAGATGGCAACAAAGGTTTGATACTTGAAGTTGACCTTGAATACCCCCAAGAGTTACATGATCTACATAATGACTACCCACTTGGACCGGAAAAGGCCAAAGTAGCTGAAAGTATGTTGTCTGAGTATTGTAAAAACATCGCGAAGAAATATAAAATATCAACTGGTCTGGTACATAAACTAATACCAACATTAAGCAACAAAGAAAAATACGTGCTCCATTATAGGAACCTCCAATTATACACTGATCTTAGTTTGAAAATAAGTAAAGTCCATCGAGTGTTAGAGTTCAATCAGTCCGCATGGTTGAAGCAATATATTAATTTCAACACTCAGAAAAGAACTAACGCTAAAATGCCTTTGAGAAAGACTTTTTCAAGCTGATGAATAACAGTGTATTTGGAAAAACGATGGAAAACCTCAGAAAGCGAGTAGACGTCAGATTAGTCACCGATGAAAAGAAACTATTAAAAATGGCTGCTAAACCAACATATGTTAGCAGTAAAATCTTCAATGAAAATTTGGTAGCTGTTCATAAGATAAAAGAAACACTTACTTTAAACCGGCCAGCATATGTAGGAATGTGTATTCTTGATCTGAGCAAGACACTGCTGTACGATTTCCATTACAACTACATCAAAGAGAAGTACGGAAACAAGGCGAACCTGCTCTTCACAGACACAGACAGCTTGACCTATGAAATTGAAACCGAAGACGTCTATAGACATTTCTGGAAGGATAAAAATAAATTTGACAACAGCGACTACCCAGAATGCTCTCCATATTTCGATAAGACGAATAAAAAAGTAATTGGTAAATTCAAAGATGAGGCTGCAGGAGTTCCAATTTGTGAATTCATCGGTCTACGATCGAAAATGTATAGCTATATGAAAGATAACCAAAAAGGAGGAAAAACAGCAAAAGGTATTAGGAAGAATATTATTAAGAATAACATCAAACATGAAAATTATAAAGAGACACTATTTGATAATAAACAGTTGCATCATAGAATGAAAACAATCAGAAGCCAAAACCATCAACTAGGAAGTTATGAGATAAATAAAGTATCACTCAGCTGCTTTGACGACAAGCGGTATATTCACGATAATGGCGTGACAAGCTATGCATACGGACATTATAAAATCTAACTGTTGACGTCACACCATAGCTGTGGTGTTTTTATCGCCTCAAACCCACTGATTTACCTAGTTCAGGATAGTATTGTGAGTTTTGTTGTATATTTAATTTAAAATACTGCCCTCTTTCTGACCCTTTACCCGAAGAATTAGCATATGAGACAGGAAGATTTGTTGGGGGGTTTCCCTTTCGAATGAGTCACCAAACTACGTCACTATGTTTAGGGGATTCTAGATTTTTCGCTTTTTACACATGCGTATTATTTTTTATCTTTGAAAATTTCATTCATGTACCACAAGCATAAAAATGAAAATACAAACGCATATATAAGGGTTGTTTTACACAGATAAAGTGTGGCTTGTATACAAAGTATCTAACGATTGGAAAAAGCGGGGGCCTTTCGTTAGCGAAATGTATACAAGCCACCCCGTGGAATAACGAAAAACCCCCGCCGTTATTCCATGGGTTAAAAACACAAAAAATCACCCTGAGATGGTATCGGGTTGTTGGGTAGAGCTATATTCAAGATTAGACTTGTCAGAAGTGCCGGTTCAACCTCAAGCCGGAGGATGAAAAAAATAATTAAACAAATACTTGGCCCTAAGAAAGTCTGATAGGGCCAGAGCGGAGTGGTGGTGGGAACATAAATGATAGTGCTCTGGTGGTGTGGAGGTGGGAATACAAAAAACAAAAAACCTCTCATGAGGGACGGGTGGTGATACAAATTCCAAATTAAGTCCCTCATGAGAGGTTCTGGTGGCCACCAGTTTTGCTATTTTTTATAGGGTTAATTCCATCGAACGGTGAATAGTACTTGGGGGTTCCCTGTTTTTCCGAGAATGTCACGCATTTTTAATAAACTATAGAGTACCATAATACGAGATCAATTTGCTAAAACACCCCCCTAAATCAGTATGTGATTCCATTTGATTAATTTTTGATCTGGTACCCCCAAGTACTTTTTTTCCGAGAATGTCACGCTTGGTGATTTTTCCGAGAAAGTCACGCATTTTTAATAAACTATAGATTCAAAAATACGAGATCAAAATGTTGAAACCATTAAATGTAAAAATGATCTGGTACCCCCAAGTACTATACTACTTGCTGCATTCCCTCCCCGAAGATGAAAAGGAGTGCATGGACAAGTGGTTGACCGATGAGGGGTTTTATAACACAGCCCATTGAGCAAATGGGGCCACAAGATAAATGGACGCCGAACGCTTCACCATAGGACGCAAGCTGCTCTTGAGAATCAATAGATGGTTGAAAGGGTTGGACGAAATGAACCTTCCCGAGGAATACGTGCCAATATCGTTGGTTTACTGGTTGTTGGAGAGGAATTAATCCCCCTGGCAGTACATTAAGAACACAAAAGTCATTCACAGCATCTGTCATGATTTCGTTTGTAAAACTTACAAACTCCTCAAACTCCCCGAAAGAGAATATATGGACCGCTGGTTGCTCGATGAAAAATTTTGGGAAACAGTCAGTTGAAGATCAGCGCCAAGAATGCAAATCTGATGGAGCCCAACATCATAAGAAATTATTAATCTTCTGGCTTTTTTAAATTTTGGTGAAGGCCGAAAGGATTTTCGTGTTTTGAGAGCTTTTAAAATGCTCTACGTGAAGCGGAAGTCGTTGCGCGACCTTTTCCACAAAAACAGGAAGCCATATATTTTTTTCCCAGGCCCACAGACAGGCGGAAAACACAGTAAAATCACTTTTTGCCGAGAAAAAACAAAACAAAGCAGAATTTCACAAAAATTTACGCTCAATTAATGAACATTAAGCCTTTCTGTGCCCACAGAAGCTGGTGAATCGTTGCGAAGAGTAGAAAGTGAGAAATAACAAGATTTGCACAGGAACCTCGATCGATCCAAAGATTTTATTTGGGGAGAGAAAGCCTTCATTTTCGGCCCGTTTTGGCTTCACTTGCCCCAACCTTTGCCTCCTCCACAGACTGGTTGGTGAGTTTTCTCGCATCTCTCTGCCAACTGGCGTAGAAAGATCATCGACAACACAGCAAATAGCATGGAAGAAGGTAATCATTTTTGCCTTCTGAGAAGCTGTAATTTGTTCAGTCATCTCTTTAATTTACGATTCCATCATCCTGCATTACCTCGAAAGCGCATGCGTATGTGACGAAAGAAATACAACTTTTATCAACATAAATAGGGAAATTTAAATTTTTGTTGAGGTAGCAGGGTTCGCGCAGTGGTCAGAGCACTCGCCTTCCACCAATGTGTCCCGGGTTCGATTCCCGGACTAAAAATGAAATAGACTGTATTTTCTGGGGGCAAAAATATAAAAAATAGACTGTGTTTGCTGGGGGTAAAATGCGTCACAGCTGTGTCGTGACGTCATCAGGCCATTGTGTCTCAGACTGTATTTGCTGGGGATAGAAAGCTACAAAGCTGTCTCGTGACGTCACCAGTCCATTGTGCCTCTGACTGTGTTTGCTGGGGGTAGAAAACGACACAGCTGTGTCTTGACGTCATCAGCCTTTGTTTGCTGGGGGTAAAAGCCGTTAAGATCCGTGACCCTCTCTTCAATTGGTGTGGTGGGCATTTGAACAATAGTGCCCCACCGTATATGGATATCTTAGAAGCAGTCGGCCAACTCCCAATAAAACCCCGAAAATTCAGGACAAAAAAGAGCGGGTTGGGGTGAAGTACACAGAGATCTCTTCAAGTTTTTCGATGACGTCCCTTTCTGCCCCACTGAAAATTGTTGCACCCTTGTCGCAAGCTGTGGCAAATGTAATTTCTGCCGGCGGGATGGCTGCTGTTGGGCCTGTTGGTCAAAAAACAGGCAGCACGTGTTGTGTCAATGGTACGAGAGGGCGGATATTGAAGAGAAATGGGTCATAGATAACGTGTAGCCATGGTTCCCACATTTCTGCTCGCACTGAGTGGGGTCATGGTGCTCCTTGTAAGTGAATTAATGCGACCTAACAAAACCCTTGAGGAAGTGGTTGAGGAGGAATTCCGGAGAGTCGTAATGGAGCTTAAGCAATGTGAAAAGTAAAACATGAAGTTTCAAAATCAAAAAAATGTTAATGAAACCATCTCATCCCCCCCCCCCCGCCATTTAGAAAGGGAGGAGGTCGTTGTACAATGGCATACAGCCATACAATCAATCCACAAGTTCGCCAGGAGCCGATGAGGGAACAAAATTTTCCCCATTCACTCTTGAAAATCTTCTTGATGTTGTTTTCGAAAAAGAAGAAAAAAGGGGAATAAAGAATTTTCTATATACGAAAATTGAAAACGCGACTTGAAAGATGTTGCAGAAAAATATGGCCGTCGCCCCATTGAAAGGTTACCTTGCGGAGAACAATACCTCTTTTACACACTTAAAGACGTTCCAAAAAAATTCCAAATGCTTTACTGCAAAGCGGTGCATTTGGCAATATGGAATATTCTGCGGAAGGAAGCAATCTTGAAATTCTTGGTGGCAATTTGGATATGAATAACAAAGAACCTTAAACTCCCACACCAAGTTTCTCTTTCACATTAATTGCGTTGCAGCCAACGAATGCCCCCATTGTGTCCGGTTTCGCGGAATTGCGTCAAGCGCTTTGACCATTTTTCGGTCAGCAACATGCTTGGAATTTTTTTCGTCCTCTCCGTACTTCTTCGCGCGAAAATTGCAACTGCTGTAATCAGCATCATGCTGCATTGCCACCGCGTCGGAAGGGCCGGTCGTCTTTTGAAAGAGTTCGAGTATTTCACCAGTTTCGGGGTCAAACCTCAACTACTTTTCGAGGGGATTGTAAGGCCCAGTTTAACGGTGGCCGGGAAGGGTCCAACCTTTTCTCGGTGCCGGCAGTTTCCCAATCAATTCGTGGATATCGAGACCTTTTCTATCAAGATCAGGCCTGTCGGTTTTGAAACGGATATTGGGTCGCACCTTTGTGGAAAGCTGATCCAGCAGCGCACTGCCAACCTTTTCCAAAACTGGGGTGGCTTTGCGAAGCCCGTAGTTGATGGCCCTTTTTCTGCAAGTTTTTGTTACGCAGTGCCTCAGGAACAAAATAACGGCCAGCCTCCAACCCCTTTTTTGCAAGGAACGGAACCCTGTGCTGCAAAGGGAAGTCGAGCGCGGTGCCCGCAAGATCAGACAAAACACCAGAGCCCTCTGCGAGAGAGGGACCCGTCAGTTTCCCGGAGGGAAGCGGGTTTTGCTTATTCCACAAACTGGGGTTCGGGGTTTTGCGCTTGTCTCGCACACTATACCAATCAGGCATTGGTCAAGGAATATTCATGAAAAAATTTTTCACCATTCCCTCATCGTGATGAACATCGGTGAAAAACAGAACGTCCTTGTAACTTGTGCCCTTGATGCGTTCATTGAGAAAAAAACAGGCAGAAATACGCGCACCTCACACTTCCGATACACTGGATTTGGTTGTCATTCCGAAGAAAGGTTTTGTGGCCAAACTTTCGCATTTCCTGCTCCCACTCGTCTGTGGGAGGCAGTCAAAAGGAGTCGAAATATTCCATTTCCTGCCCTTTTACAGGCCAACAGCAAAGCCAATGCGTTCGAAATCGTCCAGGTTGATGATGCAGGATGAATGGTGGAGAGGTTTAGCCTCGCTGTGTGAGAAGATGCCTTCAGCGGGGTGCCAGGATGTTTGCACCAATTCAACAGGTCAACTTTGGAAAGCGGCACATATTTGAACTTCATTTTTTTCCCCACCCCATCATCGGGCGTTCTTAATCGTGCCACCGTCCCCTAACAGGAGGAGGACGCATTTGCATTCCACGCTCAACGGGCGTGGCAGGAAGGCGCGGGGGCGCAGATCGTCTCGACCGCGACGGGCCCACGCGTGTCCCACTCCCCAACACTTTTTGGAAAAGGCTGATGGCGAGAGGGATGCCGACGGAAGCCAGCATGCCAAGAAAGCCTCCATATTTCGTGGTGCCACCACCACGGAGAACACCTTTGCCAACAAGATACTTCTTAAGGGCCTGTTTCTGCGCGGGGGTCATCATTTGCACAATTTTGTACAGCTGTACCTCCTGAGGGCCTACATTACTTCCAAAAATCTTTTTCAAAACCTTTTCCGCGCCGAAGCTGAGACCGGCCATTCCCCAAGCCTTGGCCGCAGGGGCGAGCAAAGGCCGCGCCAAACTGAGCGCTGTGGACAAGAGGTTACCACCGCGATGAAAAGTTTTGGACATCTGTGTCTTGCTTATCGTAACATCCGCGCCATGGCCGGCGCTGGCGGCCTTTTTCAGGCGGTTTATTTGCGTGGAGGTAATTAAAAGGTTGTTGCCCTTTCCAATCTGTTCGGGCTTGACACGCAGAGTCACAGCCGCTCGTTCCTTTGCAGCCTTCATGAGGCTGTCTCTTTGGCCCTCCGTCAGAGCGAGCTTAAACGGGTGATACACAGTCGGCATCTTATATCAAAGAACAAAAATTTCAGGACGCCGAAGGGCAGTTCAAACACCGACCAGCTCGTTGCCCATCTGTTTTATTACAAACTCTTCCTCATTCAGGACGGCCGCATACAGGCGATAATCAGCTGTTGCGGCTTGGTTCAACCGATCATTCAAGACCAGCTTTTTCTCATCGCCGGTCACAACTTCTTTGGTCGGTCGGAGATCGAAATAGACAATGGGGTAAAACGGCGAGTAGTCGGCCGCGTTCAGCTGGGTCCCGGTGTCGAAGTCGTTTTTCCTGTAGCTGTAGTCTATCAGTTCGCGGCGTATCCGGATTTGGTCTTCCCCGTCGTACTCCAGATCGGGGTAAAAGGTCGACCCGTACTAACGGCGGCAGGTCGCCAACTTCCCCCTCCCCCCATCGAGAGCGAAAGTACTGAAGATGTAGGCGTTCGTTGTGGCTTCAGTCAGGTCCGCCACCTTTTGAATGAAAAGGAAAACATGCTTCGCGTTTTTCACCCCCGAGCTTATCAGCCACTGTCCTCCGACGTCCCGTCTGTCGGTGCCGGGTATCAGCGTTTCCTTCATGTAACGCCATTGCGTGGGTTTTGACGAGCTCCTGCCCTTCAGGTGAAAACGTCAGCTTCGGGACCCACAGCTCGAAGAGCTTGACTACGATTCGGTTGGCGGCGGCACCACCGTCTTGGAAAAGCACCCCGCCGTCGTTCTACAGCCTTATTTCAAACTGGAGCTGCATCGGGGGAAGGAGTTTGTCCGACAGCTCTTTGAAGAATGAACAGCGTTTGAGGGGGATTATCATTTTGACCACCTTTCAATTCCCTTGCGAAACAAGAGCGCGGGCGTGGATTCCCAGGTTGGTTGCGGCATCGGACGTGACAGTTGTGGCGTCGTTGTCGAGATACCAAAACCCATCTCTCGCCACACTTCGGGCGTAGTCGTCGGAATATTCCAGCAAGTTTTGGATGACAACAATTTTGTGAACGTGGAGTAGCTCATGGTGATGAGGTTGTCGAGCGCTGCCTGGTAGCTTTGGCTGCTGTCGAGTATGATTGGCGGGTTGAAGACGGTCTGGAAGTCGTGCGACGTTTGGGAGGCTCTGTTTCGTTGCAGCTTAGCGAGGCTCGAGTCGAGCAGTAGGTGAAACATTTCACTTCCGTATGTAATCGTTGAAAATTTTGTGGCCCTTAAATTCCTTGATAACACCGAGCTGGAGGAGCTTTTGGACCAAAGCAGTGACATCTTTGCGGAACTTCGTCGAGGAGTTGCCGTCCCTCATCGAAGCAAGGGCCGCGTACGGTTGGTGAATCATTTTGTCAGTGGCCTTGTCAAAGCCGCTACCCTCCGTTGTTTCCCAGTTTTCTTCCCATTCAGGCCACGATGCGTAATCATCGCGGGCCTTCGCGACAAAACGGATTGTTCCCAATCTGAGGTGGGCTGGGGTCTTGTTTCTTTCGGCGGGGTTCATTTCAAACCCTTTTACCCCGCTTCCAGCTGTTGTGGTGAAACATCCTGCCTTGGAGCAGGGACATCCCGCCGTCCCCTTCTTCAGCGGTCATAAATCACTTCTTGGACTCTTCGAAGACCGGCCACCGAAAAACCGTGGAATGGGGAAGCTTTCTTTTTCACTCTGTGGTTGGGGTCGCCTCCGTACTGGGTGAGGAGCCGGTTGATCGTTTGCAATTGGACAGAATCGCTGATCCCTTCGAGCAGGCCAGGCACCGCCGGTTTATCCCACGTTTGGCGCGATGGCGGCGGTGGAGGGAGGGGGACTTCAGCATCGCCACTGACCTCTTCATTATCGACTGGTGATAGTGGCGACGGTGGAAAAAACTCATCCTCCACTTGTGGAACCTCCCCTTCAGGGGTAGGCGTCGGCGGCGTCGGCGGCGTCGGAGGAGGTGTTTCGGCCTCCGGCCTGAAATCATCCCAATCGAACGGGTTGATTCGGTCGATCTCATCCATTGCGTAGTCGGGGATGCCCGCCTCCCCCACAGGAGCCTGCAAACCTCGGTCCAACCTCCTTGTGACCGGTTTCAAAAGATTTTCATTCTCGGCCTGGCCAAACACTTTCGCGATTTTGTTTGTTTTGTATTTTCGGCGGATCTCCTGCTCCTGTTTCTCAACTTCGGCCTCAGCCTCTGCCTGTTGCCTCCACTTTTTCAAAGAAATGGCGCTTTTCCCGCCTGTATATAAAGAAGAAAAACTGACAATTCCAAATTGTGATCCCGACGTTGCCGCCACAAATGGTTTCCGGCAGGGGCACCCCTCCATGCCCGCTGACGCTTTCAGGATGCTAATCTGCGGGCCGAGCAATTCTGGCAAGACAAACATCCTGCTGCAAATGCTCTACGAGCTGTTGGAGTTTGACAAAGTCTTTCTATTTTCGAAAAACGTCCACGAACACAAATATCAAGCGCTCTTGCTCGACTTTGCCGAAAACATCGACCCGAAGGTGGGGTATGAGGTCATCGAGGCTCCCGGTGACAAAATCATCCCGCTGGAAGAACTCACGCCCGATAACCAAAAATTCGTCGTGTTCGACGACTTGGTTTGCGAAAAGAACAAAAACGACATTATAAACTATTTCATCAACGGCTGGCACAGGAACTGCAGCGTCATTTATCTCACCCAGACTTATTACAAGGTTCCCAAAAACATCCGGGAGAACTGCAGCCATTTCTGCCTATTCAGTTTCCTCCAAAGGGAAAACAAACGAATCGCCGGCAAGCTGGGCGTGCCCTCTGAACTGTTGGACCACGCCACCGACAAGACGTTTTCATTCTTTTATTTCGACAAACCGCAAAAGCTGATGAAGGAAAATTTCGACGAAACAATATAATGGGGTGGTTTGCCAAGCGGCGCGGAAGTTTCAGAAGACATGGGGCGGCGGCAGCGGGGGTAGCAATGGAGGCTTTTTTGAAACGCACCCCAATGACAGGCCCTCTTGACGCGGGTGGGCACCCGATTGAGAATCTGGGGCTGCCAGCCGGCCCGCTCGATGTTGTCAGCGAAAGTTATGTCACCGCCACTTTTTCCCAACTCGATGGAAGTGCCCCGATGACGGGCAACATGGACATGGGGGAGAATCTCATCACCAACATGGGTTATCCCAAAGACATTCTCGACGCCACGAACAAAAGCTATGTCGATTCCGAAATCGCGGAATGTTTGAAAAGCGACGGATCCAACACGGCGTTGGGAGATTTGGAAATGGGTGGGCATGCCATTCAAGATTTGAAAGACGCAGATTCTAGTACGCCCGCTCACAACGCCGTCAACAAAAAAAATATCTGGATGAGGGTCTGCAGTCCAAAATTGATGCGATTGCACAAAAAGACTTGCACATGAACAACAATGCAATCGTCAATCTTGCGCCTTCCTTTGAACTCAGTGACGCGACGAGTAAAGAGTGTGTGGATGAGTATTTCCTCCATAGAGACGGGTCGCAACCGATGAATGGTGATCTTAACATGGGGCAGCAACAGATTACCGCTTTGCACGGCCCAACCGACAACACTGACGCGGCGTCAAAAAATTACGTGGATAATAACTTGAAGGACTTCCTGAAAAGGGACGGCAGTCAAGCCCTGACAGGCAATCTAATCATGGGGGATCACAAAATTACCAATCTCGAAAAGTCGGTTGGCGAAACGGACGCAGCGAAAAAATTGTACCTGGATTATTTCGCACCTTTCTTAGTCCGGCGGGCAAAAAAACCACTTCGCCTACCTCATGGAAGACACCGACGATTCCTCGTCTAAAACCAACATTCGCGTCCGTGGGATTGTCAACTTGGCTGCCTCTCCGCACCAAATCAACAACCTATCAGTTCACTCTCATCAAAGACGATGGCAGTGATGATTACCGCCCGGAGATATGGTTCAACCTCAATCCTCTTGCTTTGGGGTATTACAGGCTCGTGGTTGAGTACTTTCCACCGGAAATGACAAATGTGTCTGTGAGGGCAAGGACAAACATCTCCTCCATCGCGAGGCAAGCCACGCGAACCTTCGGCAGCTACACAAAAACCCTCGTTCAGTTGCATCACTGGAGCACCAACACCCCTAACTTCATTTATTTCTTTCTGCACGGCGGAACGACGGGTTCAACCACGGGTCACCTCGTTGTTTATGGTGTTTCGGGGTATGTTTCCGGCGTGAACTCGAGTGTTTCTGACATACTTTGGATTATTGACAACGGGCCATGACCATGCAAACCAACTTGGATGTGAATTACAAAAATGTTCGCAGCGGCACTCTGACTCTGCTCCACGCGGGTGTCACCGGGATGACAATGGGGACCGCCCTAGACCTGGGTGGGTTTTCCCTTTATCAGCCAAAACTGGGTGATGATTTGAATTGGGACGGCAACTTCGTAATCAATAAAAATGCGGCATTGTTCGGTGGAACAGATGGGCGGATGACAATTATGAATGACTTGAACATGAACAGTTATTTGATTCTTTAACCAAAATTGGGAGGAAATTTAAATTTGGATGACCACTGGGTTAACAACAATTACCACCCCTTGTTCGGCTCAGGCGCCCATGGGTTGGCAATGCAAAGTGGTTTGAATTTGAATAACAACGCGGTTTACAACAACGACACCCTTTTATTCGGATATAATGCTGGGGTCATCCACTTCTCAAAACCTGTGTACTGGCCAGGCATGGTTCATTAAGAAAACGACAGAAACCAATGGATTGACGCCAAGTGTGCCATTGCGCCTTTTCAACACTATTCACTTGAGGGTGCTGTTGGCTTGGCAAATGAAAGGACCTCTTTATCTTGAGTTTTCCTTATTGGACGACCAAAGACGGACCATTTCCACCCACAGCTATTCACGAGGTGGGTATCAGACATTGCTCTTCATTTCCCCCGGGCGTGTAGTCACCAGAAATACTGCCTCAATTACATGCCGCATAAAAGGTATCCAGATTGCGGTGATGGAGGCACAAGCCAAATTCATTCTTTCGACAGAATAACAATTTTCTTTTATATATGCCCAAGCTCTTTGTGTTCGACTTCAACCACATCGACCCCTCCCTTGAGGGGGACACCGCCGAGATGTTGAAGAAGCTTTACGCTTTCTACCACAAGAAACATTGGGGATACGACAGGCTTTTCCGCTCCTTTCGAATACAAGATCTGTTTTGTAATGTCGTGGCGGGCAAGGCCATCGTTTTTTTGCATTTGCAGGAGGTATTACCTTGAACCCGATTGTGTTTGCAACTTTGACTGCTTTCGGGCTTGTGCTCAAAGGTGTGGCAAACTTCAAAAAATACGACAAAATAGCGGAGCGGGCCAACTTAGCCGGGGTTGAGTACAAAAAGATTCTCGACGCGATCCGCTTCCATCTGAGGGGGAAGGTTCTCGATAAAAAAAAGCCTTTCTCGAAAGGCTGAAACTGGTTAACGACTTCGTCAGCGACCACTGCATTGAGAGCTCCGAAAAAATCCTGGCAAACTAGGCCAAACACTGAAGAGTAAACTTGGTTCAAAGCCACTTCCACCATTCATCAAACCTGTCTTTCGCCCGGCGCCGTGTTGCTGGGTGTATGTTTTCGGCGGATGGAGAGAGGTTCGCGAGAATTTCTTTTTTGCGCGGCCAAAGGCCTTCTGGAACCGCTTGAAAGTAATCGTACAGAAACCAAACGTAGTTCACTGAATTGGGAAAGAAAAACTCTCTGAAATCGTGGATGAGGCCGCCCATAAACTTCCACCGCAATGGGTTGCTTGTGTTGACTGCGTCGAATATTGTGTTTTTTGAGATGTTGCGAATATGAGTTTGTGAAATGGGGTTGGCTGTCCACCCCACCTCCTCCCTGGTTTTGGTTGGGGTGGCGAGCTCCTCAGCCCTTTGATCGAGTGAGAAGTCTGGCAAACAAGTTCGAATTCCTCATGGTCCTCAACCATGACTTTCCCACAGCACACCCTTGCATTCGCCATCTTTCCCGCTGTTTTATAGGTTCAATGAAAAAACCTCCGCCTTGAAGCAGGAAACTCCTGCCTTGCAGAGGCGCCTTCAAAAAATTTACTACAGCCCGAACGGTTATCGGAAAGTGTTGGCCGCAGTGAAAAAACTGTCCCAAGCCTCAAAGGTTTCGGAAACTTGGCCAAACAGTGGTTGCAAAAGCAGGGTCTTCGGCAAATCTTTCTTCCCGCGCCGCGACACATTCCTTGGCCAAAGTTTGACGTGCCAACACCCAACGCGGTGCACCAAGCTGATCTGCTCTTCATACCGCACGACAAAGTGGGGCGCAAAACTTTCAAATACGCGCTGACTTTGGTCGATGTGGCCAGCCGCTTCAAGGTAGGTGGGCCATTGACCTCGAAAAATTCTGACGAAGTAGCCCGGGCCTTTGAAAGGATTTACAAGCGCGGGCCTCTCAAATGGCCAAAGTTACTTCAGGTGGACCCAGGGCGGGAATTCATGGGGGCTGTTTCCAGAGTCATGGGAGCACATGGAACAGGCATTCGCCGTGGACGTGTTGAAATTCACCGCGACCAGGCGATTGTGGAACGTTTCAACCGCATACTTGCCGAGCGTCTGTTCGGGCACCAGTGCGTTGTCGAAATGCGACTGCCAGAGGGTGTGCGGTCTGTTGTGTAAGTGACAAGGCTTCCGAGGGTTGTTGCCGCTCTCAACCAACAAACCTCCCGGCTGACAGAATTGGAGCCCGCAGATGCGATCCGGAATAAATCTGTTTTTGCACAGCCAGCAACACTGTAGTCCAGACCTGTTGGAATGGCCGAAAAAACCCTTCCCCCTGCTGTGGAAGTGCACTATCTGTTTCAACCTGGTGAGTTAGAAGACGCAGCACGAAGGGCCACTGACCCTGTTTGGTCTCTGAAGATATTCGAGTTCGAAAGGGCCATGGTAAAACCAAACCAGCCGGTAATGTATTGGATTTCCTGCCCCAAGGCGGGAGAGCGCGACGGGCCGAAACGCAACTTTTTTCGGAAAGAGTTAATGGTTTTCCCGCCGAATACTGAAATTCCTCCTACCAAGCCGGGCTAGAGGTGATATTTGATTGGCTCTGTGTGAATACCATCTGGAAACACTCACCGTTTGTCGTAGAAGGCGCTCAGGCCCAGCTTCTGCTGCACGTAAGTCATCATCCGTCACTCTCTCATGCGGAAGCTCCTGTTTGTCGCCATGTCTTTGTGCCCCTCGAGCGCCGCCTTGAAACGTTCCCACCTGATGGATTTTTGCCTTTGGCTCATCCCTTTCGTGCTGAACTTGCTTTTGCCTCCGTCGGGGTCCAAGAGGTAACACTTCGAGCAGAGCGCGATCATTCGAGGACCCTCGTACTCCAGCTTGAAAAGCCCTGGGTGCGGCTGCTCCACTTGTCCCACGCGAGCCACTGCTTTTTTTCTGCCTTGAACTGCACCCTCATACCCAGCTTCACAACGTCTTCCAACTTTGCGCCAGAAATCGCCATTTAGTTGCTGTCCGTGTCCATCTGGATCAGCTCGAAGCCGCGGCGGTCCACGAACTTGTCCACGAAGTCGTAGTAAGACTCGAGCATTCGGAGTTTGGCCAACTTGTACACCGCGATGCCGACCTGGAACGGTCTTCGGATTTTGATCTGTGCCTTCCGGCTTTCCAGCTCGTACGCATTCTCGATTTCGCCGAGATCCGAGAACAACGCGCTTCGCAATGCTCTGTCGACAATCTTTTCATCCTTTGTGTAGATGATGTTTGTTTGGCGCTCCACAGCTTCAATCATTTTCCCATAAGCGCTGTTGCCCAAGAGTTTTAACACATCTGCCAACAGCACCTTGCTTTTGTCTGTGTCCCCTGTTCGGCGGGCCTCAGTTACCTGCTCCACAAAGCAGCTGAAGATCTTTATCGGTTGGTAATTAATTGTTCGGTGAACTGCAGCTGTGATCTCCACTCCATGGTTGACATACCAACGAAGGAGTGGGGCATAGACCAACATTTTTTCCGCAGACAGGGCCCCCACCAGCTTTCTTTCGTCCCCTCGGTTTCTGCCGGTGCGCCGCAGATAATCCATCATGTGGTCTGGCACAGCTTCCTGCGGCACCTGCTTGTTGATGAAGAAGGGGCACGTTTTCTCGAACTTGGGGACCAGCGCCTCAAGCACTTTCAGATCTACTTCTACGTAACCGAACCACTTGCCCTCCTGCAGGCTTTGAACAAACCTGGAGATCTCTCTGACCTTTTGCTCTTCAGGGACATGAATCAGGGTTTCCTTCCCGCAAGGCATGTACTGAAGCATTGTTGACAAATACAATGCGTTGGCGACGTAGCCCAGGATTTTTCCACAAGGTCTGGGTTTGTCAACCTGATGGGACCTTATTTGCGTAACCCCGGCTTCGTGGTGGCGGGTTAACACGAGGCTCTGCCCCCCAACCACGGCTCCTTTCAACATGTCATAAGCCTCTTTGCAGGGGCTCCACAGCTCTGCTTCACGCTCAACCGTCCCCCGCAGGAGATAATGAAAACTGACTCTTGGGATGCTGACGGCGTCTTTCAGAATGTCGATTCCTTTTTCGGTATAGTAGGCGCGCATTTTGACCAACGCTTCGAGACCGGGCAGACATCCAGATTGTTTTAATAGCGCATCCAGTCTGCAAAGGTCCTCATTCCGTTTTCTTTGAACAAACAGACACACCCTTTCCATTCCTCTGACGTCAACACCCACTCTCCTTTCAGGGATGAATACCACTCAGGGTGGTCTGGCAAACCGGGATAATCAAGCTTGTCTGGGCTGTCAAACCACTCATATGGAAACCACGACTTCACAGACTCACACCCAAAAGCCTTGACTCACTTGTCGTAGCTGGTACCAGGCCCCAAATAGTTAGTTATGTCAAGGAAACGGAACTTCGGAAGGAGCAGGAACATCAATTTGTTCGCATCTTTGGCTACTCTCACTTTCTTCGTCATTTCAGCAAGGTAATCTGCCAAATGCTCCTTCACAAGATTCAAGTCGTATCCGCCAGAGTTGAAACCAAGCACAGGAACTTCATCACACCACCCCGCAATCAGAGTTTTTAGGAAGCAGGTGGAAAGTTTCTGGAAGGAAAACCTTTCTGAATTCCTCCCTGATTCTTCTCCCCCGCCGTTCAATCTCTGCCACAAACTTTCGGATCAACTCCTTTGGGTCTCTGTCACAGATGTGTGTGGAATGTGGGTGTTGGATCGTTTCTCTTGGTTTTGTCCCCATATGACTCGAGATCGAAGAGCATTGCGTGTGGATAAGTTCTTGTGAAAACTCGGGGGAGATCTTCTTGTGTTTGTTTGACGCAGCATGACCAAGCTTCAACAACATGAAACCCTGCTTCCTAAGGTTCTTGTGTTCGTTCGCGTGTTGCTTGGTACAGCTCTTCTCGAGATTTCGCGACGTTTGTTATTTTTGTGACGCGGTCAGGAAAACAGCGTGAGCACCAATGCCAGTAACAACCATGATACTGAAAGACTGTTTTGCTTCCAAGATGGAGACCATCCACTGGGCGACCCAAAACCCATGGTTCTCCTCCGTGTCCACATTCGGCATGGTGAATGTGGATGCCTCGCTGGCGTGCTTGTCTTTCCAACCAACGGATCGCTTCGTGGGAGGCAGTTGATTTGGGGAAGAAAGCCTTCTCAAACGCGGTTTGTGGTTTTTCTATTTTTTTTTTCATTTGGGCATACCACCACGGTTTCTCCCCGAGAACAGGTTGCGATGTGTCGTTGCAGATTATTTGCCTGCGTGGATCTTGTTTGGCAGTATGGACAAATGTAGGTTTGGCCCAAACCTTCAATCTTCTTCACAACAAATGCATGTCCTTCGTAAAAACCAATTGTGAGAATGTTTGTGAGTTTTGGGTTGGGGTTTCGAAGAAGTCGCTAATTTATTTCCTCACCTTGCTTTTCAGGTTCATAAACACGAATCCCCAACCAATCGGAAACGGGTTTGTCGCCGTTAAAGTGTTGTTCGACTTTCTCAAGCTCGTCAAGTAAAGTTTGTGGGCAGTCATGTGGAATAGTTTCAAGTTGATAAAACTTTGTGTCAATTCTCGTGCTTTTTGTGAGCTTCGCTCGGGTCGGGCTTTTTGGTGAACAGCAAGGCATCTACAAAGGCAAAGGTTGTCTTGATAGGTGTCCAAACACACCATTGGACCATGCCGCCCGTGTGCCAATACCCGCAACAAGTCCGGCAAAGGCCCCGTTCCCATCAGTGGTTGACGGGTGTATACAAGACGTCAGAGGGGGCCTCGTAAACCCATTGTGTGTTTGGTCTTTGAAGTTTTCTGAGAGACAACCTCTTCCTCTTTTTCCCGCAACCAATCTTCAGCGTTTAAGCGGCGGTTAATCCATTCTGAATCTTCCCGACGGTTATAATAATACAACATTAAAAAGCCGTCATTAATGTTCCTCTTCCAATAGGAATATGAATACCGAACGTAAAAGGAGGTGTCTCCCGCTTCGTTTATCTTGTTCATGAAAGTTTGCGTTAGGTCTTGGCGAAGATTTCTGCTCACCCTCCATTTGGTAAACCGACGACCACTTATCTCTTCCACCCCTTCCCGCGCGGGTTAACCAAAAAATGTTGCGAGCATTGTTTTATAATTCGTTTCTTGGTGTGGTGTCGTGGGGGATACAAAGGGTTTAAATCCGCCAGAAGGTTTTGCTGCAACGCGGCTGTCTTGGCGGGTTAGGGGGGAGAATATTTTCGGGGAACCATTACGGGCGCCCGTGTTCTACGAGGGGGGCGTGTTGGTGGTTGGCCTTCTGCCTCATACCACCGTCTTTCCAATAATTAATTGATCGACTAACATGGCCGGAGTATATAATGGAGGGAAAATATTTTGAGAAATTAATTCGGGCGGCACCAATGAT
Organism: Pachyseris speciosa; assembly: GCA_016490735.1. Lineage (NCBI taxonomy): Eukaryota > Metazoa > Cnidaria > Anthozoa > Scleractinia > Pachyseridae > Pachyseris > Pachyseris speciosa. The sequence goes on from JAEMWC010000531.1 coordinate 172,091, forward strand.
AGGTCATCCATCAAGCCTGCCTCATTCCTCCTTCCCTCTAATGGGGCTTCCATTCCTCTTGCCCCATACTCACCTCTCTCTAATAGGGATTCCATTCCTCTCATCTCGCACACCCATCTCTCTAACAGGGTGACCCCGCACCACCGTTGCCCCGCACGCTCCTCGGGTACTGAGTAGTAGTGGGTGAACCGATTCAATACAACCGAACTGCAGCGTCCCGACGATCGGAAGGAGGGGACGCTGCGCGGAGGTGGTATTGAATCGGCCCACCCACTACTACTTCTTAATTTCTAGTGTCAATCTCAAATCAGGGGTGACTTGTGAGAGACAAGTATTCGATTTACTTTGTTTAAGTTAGCTTTGGGCCACGTTTAAACTTTACCTCCTAGTTTTTAGAATGTGTAATATTAGATAATATTCTTTGTATGGGAATTTAATTTCTCCCAATTATTCTCCAGTCGTGCACATTTTTTGTTTTGTATCAACTTAGTTGTATTCTCATGACAAAGTACATGCCAAGCTAGAGGCTCTATTTTAGTGCGCGCACCAGGAGAGCGTATTTCTATGGTGACAGCCACGAAAGGCGACGCCTTGCGGTCAGGCACTGATGAGTTAATTAATTTTCACACATGCCTTTGCACACCTCAAATGTGTTCATTAATCCGAATCTGTCTGTTACTTTGTTATTGTTGTCGATTTCAGTGGAACGAAAAAAACCAGACTTTAATAGTTAATATCTAGAAAAGGTAAATTTGATCAGTCTATTTTCGGTAACTCTTCGCTTTGTTCAGTGTTGGAAAATCATGGCAATCGTGACAACATACCTACACTTTTGCTGGCCCAATCTCGTTGCTCGCATTAAAAGACTTGGTACGCGTAAACAATCGTTCGTGCACCAAATATTTAAGCGAAAATATTAAGTTTATTTCGTGATGAAATCCGCCGTGTAAATATCACAGATCTTCATGATGGAAATGAAGGCCCATTTTGGAAACAATGGTTCAAGGATGTTGATGTGGCCATCGACTGTATTTAGTGCCGTGCTTGCCAGTAATAAGCTTATGAGCCTCACAAATGCCTCTGTACCGGACATCTTGCGAGCAGATGCTTTGGTCTCTCTGAACAACGCCATAAACGGCCATTAAATATACTAACCAGTGATGGACCCAAATCAAAGTCATCGAATTTAACATCACTGTGATATAAACCATTTGACGCAGAATCAAACGATGGACGTACAAATCAAGAAAACCTCTCAACAAACATCGGGAGAAACGAGAGAAAAGAAAAGCCCGTCAAGATTCAGAAAGCGCGCAAGTAGAATAATTAAGAGCTTTATAAATAACTAGTTAGCTAATTCATGAATAAATTACTTTGAATCAATTTCTTTAAACTGAACCAACCATTCCCGCAGCATCTTAAAAGTGAATGAAATGTCCATAGAAAAAACAGCTCTTTAATTACAACATTTTAAATCTAATAGCTTAATACTGTAAGGGTTTCCGCTCCCTCTTAAGTTTACAGGCGGCGCGCCCATACTTTTGAGGTGATGAGATCCATCCCTAGCTAAATATTCCAACTTATTATTCTTCAAATTCGACATTTTAAATGTAATGACTGAAGACTTTAGGGGTTTTCGCTCCCTCTTAAGTTTACAGGCGGCGCGCCCATACTTTTGAGGTGATTAGATCCATCCCTAGCTAAATTTTATAACTAATTGTTCTTTAAATTCAACATTTCTAATGTAATGACTTAAGACTGGATGGGTTTCCGCTCCCTCTTAAGTTTACAGGCGGCGCGCCCATACTTTTGAGGTGATGAGATCCATTCCTAGCTAAATTTTATAAATAATTGTTCTTTAAATTCAACATTTTAAATATAATGACTTAGAATTGTAAGGGTTTCCGCTCCCTCTTAAGTTTACGGGCGGCGCGCCCATACTTTTCAGGTGATGAGATCCATCCCTAGCTAAATATTCCAACTTATTATTCTTTAAATTCAACATTTTAAATGTAATGACTTAGAAATGTAAGGGTTCCCGCTCCCTCTTAAGTTTACAGGCGGCGCGCCCATACTTTTGAGGTGATGAGATCCATCCCTAGCTAAATTTTATAAATAATATTTCTTTAAATTCAACATTTCTAATGTAATGACATAAAACTGTAAGGGTTTCCGCTCCCTCTTAAGTTACAGGCGGCGCGCCCATACTTTTGAGGTGATGAGATCCATCCCTAGCTAAATTTTATAAATAATTGTTCTTTAAATTCAACATTTCTAATATAATGACTTAAAACTGTAAGGTATTGCTCTAAGAAGTTAAGAAATGTTTTGTTTTAAAAATTTATAGATGGAAACTAGCGTTGCAGGTTCTTTTTGACACAAAGTATCAAAGATTATTAAAAAAACCCTACCTCAATATTTTTATTTTGCTTTTTAAACATCTCCAAACTAATTCTTACTGCATTGGGTCTGTAGCTTGAGTGAGGCCAGATGGGTGATATGACAAGCAGACTATATGCAAATACCAGTAGAAAAAGAATGCTTTTGGAGCTCCGCTATTAGGCTTGGCTAAATATATTTATATATTAATGATGCCTACCAAGCACTTTGGATTGAGTTTCACCTTGAGAAACAAAGCAATATCATATTTATTTGGTTAGAAATAAGCGAACGCAACTTCGCGATGCGAGAATAATTTGCATATATTCGATGTAAACAAACTGACACAAATTTAGACGCGATTGGATATATTTAACTACATGTAGCTCCATTTGAACATGAAGTTCGAGTGGCACCATCGTCTAAATCAACTGAATTCGGTGAAGTTAATCAATTTGATTTGTAAACACTTCAAGTTTTCTTAGCAGTCTACAATGTATTGATCAGTGACATGGGCTTCTGTCAGTGAATTAGCATGGCCTCTGAAATATGTTTTGATTGTTGACGTTGGAAACCGGTTGTAATAGTGCGCTTGTGTCGAAGACTGTAGGACTCATGAAGCCGAAAAATTTAAAGGAAGTTAGATTGATGAGGTTTTCCTAAAGGTACATATCGAGGGACAATTATTGAGCTGCCTTCAAAGATTTTTGTAAGCGCAACAGAACTTCGTTCCCGGGATGACGTCATACAAGCGCTGAACCCAATCTCCCCGTAACTCGGTCGTGAAACAAAATGGCGGCGTTTTTGGTCGTAATATTTCGAGACTTTACCGGGGCACAGAAAAGCGAAGATTCAACCGAATCAAAACTTTTTTTCACGGTTGTGCTTCTAATTCAGAGACGAATCATGTAAAATGAAAAAAAAAATTGGGGTTAGGGGCACTTTGAATAAATTACATGCACCACTATGGAATACGGGGAATCGTAAACGACTGGTTTTCCTCTTATCTTTCTGACCCTAACCAGTCTACTCAAATTGACTCCAATATCTCACAAAAGAAGACAATTTCTCTTGGTGTGCCACAAGGATCTGTTCTGGGCCCACTCCTCTTTCTAATGTATATCAATGATATCCACAACGGTTCTGAAATTTTTGATTTTCATCTCTTTGCTGATGTCACCAATATAATCTATGCTGATAAAAGTCTGAAATCACTTGAGAGTGTTGTTAATAATGAATTTAAAAATGGTACTGATTGGCTAAATTAATGCTAATAAGTTAACTTTGAATACCAAGAAATCTAATTATTTAATCTTCCGTACCTCACAAAAGAAATTAAATTACACCATTGACTTAAAATAACTGATGACAACACAAACACCCTTACCTCAATGGAATGTAAGGAATACGTCAAGTATTTGGGAGTCCTTATTGATGGTACCCTTAGCCCTCATATTGACTACAAGTTGGCAAACTTTAGGTGTAATCGCCAACATTACACGTTTTGTACCGTCAGACATATAGGGCATCCGTGTCATTCCGTGTCATGGCCAACTGACAACTGTAAAAACAAGTTTTTCGCTGACCAGTATCACGTGACCATATCGCGGGCTCAAGTTTACAGCTTATTGAGGTCGGCTGTTTTTTTAAGTTGACCGCTGACATGGTAATGGTTTTCGATTGGATCACAAACTCAAGTCAGGTTGCTTTAGCCAAACCGAGACACCCAAGCCAAAACGAGGCTTTATTTTTCGCGCGCTTTCTGCGGCTCGAGATTTCACATTCAGTTGGTTTCTTCATTTTGAGCAAAACAACTTCTGTTTTGATCAAAACAACTTCATCTCCTTCGAAGTTCTGTCTTTTAATTCGCGTAAAAGTCATAAAAATCAAGAACTACTTAAAAGATACTCTGTAAGGTGAATTTTGAAATGATAAAATTGAAAAGGAAAAGATTTTTTCTCAGGAAATTCTAAAATTTTGGATCCACTAGTATTGCGCCCGGATTGTGTGGTTGAAAATCAAAATGAATTAACGCTTCAAGGACTTGTTTACTTTACCACGGCATTTTGCAGCTAACCAAGAAAGTTCACTTAAAAATTACCCGGCATTGATGGGAGGAATGAGTAGCTCAAACTTGGTTGAAGAAGTTCTTTCTTTGAACAAACCGTTTGCTATTTTTGTAGATGCGTGTTTTTACTAAAGCGGATCGATGCGTATTTTTAAGTGGTTGAAAGCTCAACAACACAGGTAACTTAAAGAAACTGAAGCTTGTTATTTGGTTGAGTCGTTGTTACTTAGATTTACAAAGCGTTAGCTAACGCTTTGTAAATCTATCAACTGAAGATGACAGAAGTTTCTGTCGAAACATGTTTTGCAAATTTAAGAGTGTTGTCGTTTTCTTTAAAAGTCTATACTCCAATGAACTGATATATCGCTTCAAAACGGCGGGTATCACCTTAGCTTCCACACACCAAGAGCTCAAAATTGACGAAAAAAATTTGTTTACATCATTATCGTTGGTGTCAAAGCTCATTTGCATAATTCTAAATATTGGCGAAAAGACATTTTTTACCGTTCAGATTCTGTTACTGGCCTTCCAAACAATGGGTCTTAACCTCCTTTAATGATTGTACGCAATAGACATCACGATTTACACCAAACGTTTGAGATTTCGTTCCTTTCATTTGGTCAGTTTTTGATATGCAAATTAATGCTCAAGACAAGAGTGTCTTCTAATCACGCTGGAATGCGTACGATTTTTTTTTCCATATTTTGTCTGTGAACTTACTGAATACGCCTTGTAACTTGAAGCAAAATAGAATTCAGTGAGCTAGATTTTTGCAGTCAGAGCGCGCTTGCGAAAAACTGTGAAATTTACACATTCGATCGCTATCAGTTCGGGCAGGTGAGCCAAAATTCAATTTGGGCCTGTGGCAGCGCAAAAATAAAGAATTGGAAAATAATTATGGCATTTTTTAAACATGTGTACCAAACCCTTTTCATGGTCAAAAAATAAAGGAAAACCTTTTTTTTTTTTTCGCAAAGTCGCAAGGACCGCTTTTAGCGGGACTGCCTCTTAATTTTACTCGGCCCCATGCGATTACCTATCCAAACTAACAGGATTGTTTTCCTTTTTCTCTTTTTTACGACATTTAAGCTTGTGACTAAGCTTAACTTACTACGAAATATGTTTGTTAAGCCCCGTCTAAAAGATCCAATATTTTCATCCAATATCGTGTTTCTCACACATAACGTTTGGTAGCTAAACGAATAACAATGTTTGACCAAACACCGGACCAAGTGAGTCCAAAAAAATGATTTTTGCGTATTATCTCTGAAATGTTTGGCGTCATGTGGTTGGTTTGGTTGCTTTTTACCGTTTGTGCACGATTTGTTTGTTGGAGTGGCTAAACGATCAAAAATTTGTTCGTAATTCGAAATTTTGGATATACATGTTTGATCTAGATCAAACATGGAAAGCCATTTAATGCACTATTGAGAGAGGTGGCTAAACCTTCAAACATGCTTTTCCAACGATGTTGGATGAAAATATTTGATCGTTCTTTGATTGCTAAACTTTCTTTCGAACAAACACACGCGTCGACTTTGTTTTCTTGTAATGTTTTCAGATTTTACAACCGCAGTCAATTCCCGTTGACTGTTCTAATCATAAAATATTGGCACAAGGAAAGCCATGCGGTGTTGCTTAATACCAATAAAAAATAACCAGTAATCGTGGAGCTCCGCATTTAGGCTTGGTAAATCTATATATTATACAATATGGTATAGCCCCCTGGAGTCAAGCTGCCGAGGCTCATATGAACAAAATTCTTCTTTTGCAAAAGAGTGTTGTTCGATTTATATATGGTGTGGAATATAGAGCTCATACCATACCACTATTCATTTCAGCAAACGCTTTACCAGTTAATATTTTGTATCTCAAAACAGTGGCTTCCGAAATGCATGACGTATCCTTCGGCTCTTCCTCCTCTAAAATATCAAATCTTTTTACACAATCTCAGGAAATTCACACATACCATACAATTTTTTTTAATGCTGGAAATTTCTTTGTCAACAAATCAATGCTTAATCAACAACTCTCTCCTTTTTCAAGATTTGACGCCAAAGTATGGAGCTATCTTTCAAATAGTTTGTGTTCCCTACCTAAAAAGTCTTTTAACAAAAAAATCCATACACTTTTATTGAAATTACTTAAGAATGAAAATGATTATCTTCCTAAAAAAATGATTGTTGCTAAAATATCTGCTGGATTTATGGAACCAAAAAAGCACCTTTAAATTTTAGCTCCTCTTAATGTAGATTATCATCTTATCTTATTTTCTTGTTCTTAGTAAAAAGATCCAGCTGTAATCTGTACTTGAATTATTTGTAATTATTTTTTGTTATTTGTGTTGTGTTTCCTTCTGTATTTTTAATATCCTTTTGACCCAACCGACTCGACTAGTCTTTGCTACCTTCGGGTGGGTCCCTTTTATCTGTCAAACGTTGTTGTTTTTAGAAATAAACTGTTATAACTGTTACAAACTGTTACCGTATTAAAATAAAGTTGAATCAATAAAACAATCAATAATTCAGTCAGTTTGTCTGTCGGGATATCATTCTTCTTACAGATTTTATTTCACATCTTTTAGAATTTTCTATTAACTGAATTTGAGTAAAACTATTGATGAACGCAAATGATGCCCTTAATTGAGGGAGGCCTCGCGAGGATAACATCTTCACTGAAAGCATGCAGCAACAATAAACGATACTTAAACTATCACCAGCGAAAGAGGAATGTAAGTCCCTAGATTACAAAGGGCTGACGAATATACGAAATACAAGCTACAAATTTAATACAGATATTACAAACACCCTTATGTAGGGTCTTGTGACAGGTCCATTGTGAGACGCGTTCTAAGTGATAAGTATCAATATACTTGCTGACTGATCGCAGACATTATCAGCAAGGAGCACTTTCTTCAAGGTCTATTTACATGTTCACAAATATAGCCGAATAGGAAATGACACTCTAATTCATTCCACTCGGCATCATGATCGTTCAAATAATAATTCGATGGAGGACCTAATCTAAATTCTCCAAATGTCATAACTATAGCAGCGCAGTGTTGATTGTTATGGTTGTTACTTGGTTGATTGGACTTCCAGTTTGTGTATCCTGTGAGTGGGCTGCCATCTGTCCATTTCCAAGTTCCTTCAGCGGTATGGTCACTAATTCCCATCCAGTAAACCAGACCATGCGATGTCAGGAAGATACTTTTGATGAAATCATTTTCGAGTGACGAGGTGATCTTCAACAGATGCCCACCAAATACCTGGCAATGGGTTTCGGCGTCGCTCCAGGACCTTGGTTGAGAGAAGACTGCGTAGCAGGAACCCGACATTGAATTTGTGCCCGGAATACAGGCTGCGAAAAGATGGAGGTTAAATTAGGTTTCCATCTAAGACGTAAACACAAATCAGTCTACAACAGTAGGTCACCAGACCTGAGGCAAAGATTACGAATAGAAGGAAATAGGTGCAACCCCTAGTGCATTAAATTCCACTTTTTTGTGTGTTTTTTTTTTAATAATTTACTTACGTATACAGTTCGTTCCAGTTCCCATATAGCCACTTTTACAACTGCATTTGAAACTGCCATCAGTATTCGTACAAACTGCGTCACTATGGCAATTATCACTGTTTGAAGCACATTCGTTAACATCTGTGAGAAAGAAAGAAAGGAACCAGAAAAGAAAAAAAATACATACATACATACATACATACATACATACATACATACATACATATATATATATATATATATATATATATATATATATATATATATATATATAATATTCAGTTCTGGAGTCGGACTAGTTCAAACACATTTATTTGCTACTCCGAGTTTCATGCTTCTCACGAAGCAATCACGGTATTTAACAGGAATTTCTTACAATGTCTACAGATCAATGTCAGTTCATTTCTATGATTAAGTGTCGACATTTCTGGTTTAAATATTATAAAATATTTTCCCCACAGACACAGATTACATTTTTTGTTGATATTTGAATACGATCTGGCTTACCTTACTTTTAGCCACTTAATTTCGTAATTGATTTTTCGATCTTTCAGACTCCATATGTGCTTGCTGAGTTCGGTTACATTTTTGTATCGTTCGTTCCTGAAGGAGCATGTGTGGTTTCTGTAACGTTCTAGTGTGATGATGTGCTCTACGTGTGAAATAATCTACGAGTGAAATAAGTGTTCTATTGTTGGCGGCTTGTGAAATTTGCTAAGTAAAACTTATTCTCGCGGCGGCATTTGGAGATGAGTTCTGTTCTTTTGTTTAATAAAGACGGCTTCTTGGCTCTCATTAAGTAAAGTTTATATGTGAGGCACAAGTGGCACAGCTTGCTTTTGTTGCTGTAGGCCGGGGCGGTCGCTAAAATACTCCAGTTAACTGTAAAATTGGTGTTGTTGTCTTTGAGTGTCCAGATATGTTTGGACAAACCGTTTGCTATGTTTGTAAGTGGATGTGTACTTTCAAGAGGATGAAACCTCTAGAGCATAGGTGGATTAATTAAATGGAAGCTTAAATGTTATCGTTGTTACTTTTGTTCAGGACTGAAAATCATTTTTGTCTCTCGAATGGATGTAAATGATAATCATCTACACTCGTTTTGGAGGCAAATTAAAAAAGTAGTTAAATTGCTTGTTTGTTTGCCTTGCGAGTGAAAAAGTGTTTTTACTTTGCTTGGCTGACCTTTTTTTTTCGACGAGCCTTAGCAGTGTTAAGAAAATGGCACCCTCATGCTATTAAGAGTCCATCAATGAGAGGACCAGGCATACGTGACACATTCCACCTAACTGATTTTTCTGAAACTTTCACAGATTTTTATGTTCATCAAGTTATTCACAAATCCAAAGTGGTTTGGTCCTCAGAGTTATCCCGGGGTATTATAGCCCTTCACCTTGTATCCCAGGGATAAACACAAAAATTGCCCTAAAAAAAGTGCTGACAAGAAACGTCTCTTAAACAAAGAGAATTGAGCGAAACTATTTCTAGAAACTTTGGAAATGTACAGCTTAAAGTTTAGGCAATTTGCTATTATTACCGTCAATTAAGAGCTATCAATCATTTACCACGTCACGCAACATGTTACGTTATCTTGAAATTATGGTTTTTGAGTCCAAAAATCTCTAATGGGCAACTTCGCAGCTTAACGAGAATAATACCATAATATACACCTATCCTAACAATATGCTGTAAAAGAGAAAATATTTTTTCGCATCTGTCAAATTTTCTCCACAGTAATCAACTCAAGTAGGTGACCAATACCTTAAAAAGGCTTTTCCCAAGATCGAAAAATCACTTAACACTAAATCACAAAAGGTAGTTTGTGCTGCAGCAGTCCATAATTCCCTTTAAAACTAATAACATATGTAAGCTGAAACATTACGTACATTTCTTAGTTATTTCATAACTACAAAGTGAGAAAAGGCAAAAGCTACATTTCGGATAAAAATGTCACGTAATATGTTTATCGGTGTTGTTATGTATAAAATTGCTTTTAGGCATTGCGTGACTGTCTGGAACATTCTGCGTCTAGAATATTCTCGAATATTAATCAGGCATATCTTTACATCACGTCAGCATGAATCAGCAGTTTTCGTCGACATTGTAATGCTACTAATTTTAGCCTATTTAAGAAGACTCTAGAATTATATGTAAAAGGTATATTGGCCATCGAGCTAGAGATTTAGAGAATCAATTGATCGAGTAGTGTTTACAAGCGTGAGGCCGTGTTCATTCAAGTGTGCCGGAGGTCGCCTTTTAACTCTCAACCCGGGAAGAGCTGTGATTTGTGTTACAGAGGTCGTGTTTTAACTCTCAAGCCTGGAAGAGCTGTGAGACGTGTAAAAGTGTCGTAAGCAGCAATCACTACGTTCTTGTAGAATACATCTCCTTGTTGCTGTTCCGACATCCCTGCGTTCTGCTGGACTTCAAACTACATTCCTCTAACCACATTCGAACTCGTAACATTGGGTGCCTGTCGCTGGAGAGAGGAATTCACGAACTGTTTTGTTGTCTACTGTAACCAGGAAAGGATCGCACTTTGAAGGAAGTAGCGGCGTGGAAAAAAGTGTTAGTGGAAGAGCCTTGGAATTTTAATGTTGTAAAATGGAGAAGCTTATTCAACTTGGTAAAGAGTTTGGATTGGAAAGAGAAAAGCTTCTCGAGTTTGTGAAAGAGAGAGAAGATAGAAAAAGAGAAGAAAAATTGAGACAAGTAGAGCAAGAAGAAAAGCGTAGACGCGAGGAGGAGAAAGAAGAAGAAATAGACGTGAAGAAGAAGAGAGAGCTGAAAGACAAAGACGTGAAGAAGAAGACGGGGAGGAAAGACGCAGGCGTCAGGATGAAGAGAGAGAAGCGAGACGCCAGGAAAGAGAAATTAGAAAATTACAACAAGAAGCAGAGCTTTTATGACAAAAGGAGGCCGCTGAAGCCGCGAAGAGAGAACACGAGTTAAAACTTGTTAACAGCAACGAACGGTGACGGTCGTCCCGCAGAAAGAGATGAGAGGGCTTAAGCTCCGAAACTTCCAGCGTTTGTGGATGGTAAAGATGATTTGGATGCATACTTTTAAAGGTCTCAGAGATTTGCAGATACAGCAGAGTGGCATAAAACTCCCTGGGCATCGAAGCTCAGTGCTCTGTTGTCTGGACGAGCACTCGAGATGTACTCGCGTCTATCTGAAGAAGCAGCTAAAGATTATGATAGAGTAAAGATTGCGTTAATGAATAGATACGATCTCACCGAAGACGGCTATGTTCGTAAATTCAGAGTATCTAAACCGAAAGTTGATCAAAGTCCTGATCAGTTTATTTTGCGACTGGACAGATACTTGCTACGGTAGCTAGAGCTTTCAAAGACAGCTTTGAGGGCCTAAAGGACTTAATTGTGAAAGAACATTTGTTTGATTCCTGTCCTAAAGATTTGGCCTTTCACCTCGGAGAGAGTTCACCTGAAACTCTAGCTGAGATTGCAAAGATCGCTGACCAGTACTTAGAGGCCCATGGAAAGCATTTATTTAGCCCTGCAAGTAAAAAGCCTGTAGTACCGAGTCAGAAGGACGACGTAAAAATAACAGAATGGTTCAGCAACAGTGGTGTGCTTTAAATGTAACGCTCGCTTTGATCAAGAAGTGTTATGTGTGCGCTAAGCAAGGGCATGAATCCAGATAGGTAGACGAAAGCCTGAAGGTCAGAACAAGGATGGTGTTCCTGTGCAATGTAATCAAGTGAGTGCCGGTTGTTTAGTTCAGCCACCTGAACTTACACCTACCGAAGAAGAGGTCAAGTCCTGTATTAAAGATGATCAGCTGTTGCTAGCATGTGGTAAGAAGATTCCGCTGTTGAGCAGTGCCTTTGTTGAACCTTTGTCCGGAGTTAGAAGCAAAATGCCTGTTGTGAAGGGTAGAGTTGGAAATAAGACTATCGATGTCCTGAGAGATACTGGCTGCAGTGAAATAGTAGTCAAGAAGGATCTTGTGTTCGAGGATCAGTTTACTGGTGATTTTAACGTCATGTCGCTAATCGACAATACATCAAGAAAGGTACCCATTGCAAGAATTTCTGTTGACACGCCTTACCTCAAGGGTCAAGTGGAAGCACAAAGTCTCTCTGATGCCATTTATGATCTAATCATTGGTTACGTTCCTGCAGCAAGACCTGCTGAATACCCAGACTCAACTTGGCAAGAAATATGTGCTGCGACTATGAGGAGTCAAGCCAAGAAAGAAGGTGAAGTTAATCCTTTAAAAGTACCGAGTAGCCGAGAGAGCCCTATCGTAGATAAAGAGAAGCTCAAACAGATGCAGTGTGAAGGTGAGAGTTTGCGCAAGTATTAGGAACGAAATGATGTACTAGTGAAAGGTCAGGCGGAGATCTCTTTTAAAGCAAGGTGCGGAATATTGTACGGCATCTATAAACATCCCTTCGTGAAGGGTGGTAAGCCTGTGAGGCAAGTTATGGTTCCTGTGCAATTGAGCCACCGAATAATGGAACTGGCCCAAGGAACTTTAGTGGGAGGTCATTTGGGTATCAGGAAGACATCTGACAAGATTCAGAGCGCTTTTTATATTACGGGGGCACCCAACGACAAGTTTCGGTAGATATCTGTTCGGTGGAGGGTAATTCGCCTTGCACTTTAGGCGTCGATTTGAGAGTGCACTCGGATTTTCGTAACCAAAACGTAGCCTAAAAGATTCGAAATTGGGAAATCCTAGCCCCTGAGGTTTTCGGAAAGGTCGTAATTGCTGTTTTTGGCAGTCAAAAACGTCAGCTAGCATTTTTGGAAAGAAAATAGTTCCCTAGAAAGTTCGTGGGAAGGTCATTTCAACTTGCATTTTCTCAAGGAAGATTTTGTTCCCTAACGTTTTCTGGCAATTAAAATTTCAGCTAGGGAATCCGAACAGATGAACTTCTTCTAGCTTATGAAAAACTCGCTTTAAACAGACTTCAAA
>JAEMWC010000531.1:190000-240000 GCA_016490735.1 Pachyseris speciosa
CCAGGCTGCTTTCTGTTAAATTAAGGTCACTCATAGAAACAAAATTTATTTCTAAACAAATTGAACAGTGTGGTTTTAGAGATGTATAATTATTAAGAAAGAACCTCTTAAACAGTACAATTGACCATATTTTCTTCTTACATTTTGTTCTAGTTCTTGTTGCTATTAAAGTTTCACTTGCTTCAGTGATGCGTTGTCCACAATTATTTAATATGCTATTCTAAGTAATAGAAGGCACAGTAAGCTACATGCAGTCATCGACTGCCTATTTTTTACCTTGTTTTGCACTGTATTTCCTTTTTTCTGCACCGAATTACCTTTTTTCTGCACCGGTGTTTCCTAAAAACTGCATTTCTCTTAGCCAATGAGAATCGAGAAATTTTTTCATGTATATTATTAACAAGGTTATAACTTCCGAGTTGAAGCCATTAAGGGTTCAGAGAACGTAAGAGCGGATTACCTGAGTCGAATTGGAGAATCAGTTCTCAGACATTGGACTACCCCTTAGTTAGCAATTTTTATTGTTATGACAAATTTAAGAAATTTCTTCTTGAAAAGGGGTTATGTTATGTATAAAAATTGCTTTTAGGCGTTGCTGGAACATTCTTGCGTGTCTAGAATATTCTCGAATATTAATTAGGCATATCTTTACATCACGTCAGCATGAATCAGCAGTTTTCGTCAACATTGTAATGCTACTAATTTTAGCCTATTTAAGAAGACTCTAGAATTTTATGTAAAAGGTATATTAGCCACCAAGCTAGAGATTTAGAGAATCAATTGATCGAGTAGTGTTTACAAGCGGTGAGGCCGTGTTTATTCGAGTGTGCCGGAGGTCGCCTTTTAACTCTCAAGCCGGGAAGAGCTGTGAGTTGTGTTACAGAGTTCGTGTTTTAGCTCTCAAGCCTGGAAGAGCTGTGAGACGTGTAAGAGTGTCGTAAGAAGTAATCACTACGTTCTTCCTTGTTGCTGCTCCGACATCCCTGCATTCCTCTAACCTCATTCGAACTCGTAACAGGTGTCATATTCGTTTTATTCTCCTCTTGAAATGTCTATGCATTGCTGTGACAGGTATTATTTTAGCCACGCCAGGGGTGATAAGCATACTGCTTTTAAAATGCGTAGTGTGCTGTCGGGTTATTTATTGATCTCTGCTAATGTTATAATTTCATTACACTTGAATTCATTGTATCAGACATCAAGGGAATGTTTCCTTAGCATGACGGCAATAGGCTAGTTTCAATTGTGGGAGAACAAAAGAACAGAGTCGAGTTTCAGGGGAATAATTTGCATTTTCTTTTGTCAAAAACAAAGGAAAATGCAAATTATTCCCCTGGACCTCGACTTGGTTCTTTTGTTTTAACACAATTCGAAACTAGCCTATTGACAATTGGATCCAGGCTCCAAAATAAATCAATGCCTTTGAAAGTTAGGGCCGTCTTTTGATGTTTTAAAATTATTCTTTCTGGAAAAAAACAAAAACAAAAACAAACAAACAACAATATCTGGAATTTCGCAAAGTTTCTACCTTGCGTGGGAAAGAGCCGGCTGTGTAAGAGGGTGTAAAGGTAAGAAATACAAGGTATTATTACATTGCCAAAACAGGCACACTTTTCGTCACTAACGCAGAACGAGTATGACCAGCGTGTCTAAGCTGCTAAAATCTATCAAATTTCAGATAACTTGGCTCAGTCTTGCCATGAAGAACACGACATTTGCCGACAGTATTTATTACTTTTTTTTGTTTGTTTACGGGGCGCCAGGTCAATTATAGACCATTATAGCACGAATTTGATGTTTTGTGCATAATAATAATAATAATAATAATAATAATAATAATAATTAATAATAATAATAATAATAATAATAATTCACATTTCTATTTCTATGAAATAGTCAAATGCGTATTACAACACTGGCCGGAGGACTTTGCCGGACTGCTTGTAACAGATGATTTAAGTGTCCCCGTAATGTAATATCAAATTAAGACACACTAGGGATGGTCACAGCCGGAGTTTTATTTAATTCCCTCTTTAATCAGTAAAAAAACCTCTCTTCAGTAAAAAACTTCTCTTCATTCTCATTTCCTTGTGAAACATCTTACCAGGTATGATTCTCCGATTGAAGTAAATTTGACTTGTAGAGGAAGCTCTAGGCACGATCTTTAGTTGCGACCGCAGATAATTACATTTCAATTTACTTGATTTACAAACGTTTTGCTCTTTGTGAACACCCAAAGAATACATCAAATGGAGCGCGTTGTTCAGCTGATGGGTCGCTTGGATCATTTGCTTGTCCATAAGTCATAGCTTGTGGTTTCATTGGTTTCATTCATTGTGGTTAGTTGAAGCGGCATTATGGCCGCACAGCTTTCCTGTACATTTGCTAGGCGCTGCGATACCAGTTGTTATTTTTAACCACGATTTCCTGGGCATCGTAGCTTTTTCCCTATCGGAAGATACGAAGGATATGATGTCCCATCTCCGACAGCTGAGAGTTTTGCAAAACAATGTTCCTGTAGAAAGCCGTCTTATTATAGCTCAGGTTGGACGGTTTCATCACGACGGACATGGAATAACTATTTGCCCCAAGCACAGAGCAGTGCTTGGTGGAGAGCAAGCTTCACTGATATGCCAGCATCTTTTCCACCTCCATATTCGGTGAAATAAGCTTGAAAGAGGAGTTAGCTTGCAAATGAGCCTGGAGATTATGGCAAAATGTGTTGTACCAAAGGACAACTTCTTTGTTAACGTACAGCCAACAGACAGCAGCTACCAGCCAAGGCTTCACACAACTTCTTTATTTTCCTTCACACACTTAACAGCAACTTGTTCTTAGCTTACTACATCAGCTTACTCTGCTTACTGCTTACTGCTTGCTCTCTTCAAAAACTCTGAACACGTTATATTTATGGTGACTAGAGATTGACAGCTCATCACTGTCAACCTGGCTCCTAAATTCAAATGTAATCTAACGTAATGGTTGCGCAGTTGGTACTACGCAGGATTCTGCTTACGCTTTTGTTGTCATTCAAAAATTTTCCTTTGACCAGGCAAACGCTGTCGAAACTGTCTTTTTCGTAAAACTTCACTAATTTCACGGAAGTGCTCGATCAAAATAATACAACGTGAACAATATAAAAGCTACAATCGACATTTCTTTCTATAAAATTGATCACTAACAAAATCAAACACCAGTAAAAATCTAACTTGAATGTTGTTACGCATCTACTAGAAAACATGAGCAGCTAGAGCCTCGATTTTATTGCGAAAGCGGCGTAGAACGCCGCATTCACTGAATATTTGTGGGAGATTATAATCAAGCTATCAATGAACTCCATTGTTTTGAAGGAAGGGGCCATTCACTCAAAGAGCTCCAATCATGTCTTAAGGCCCGGCCAAACGGATCCAACATGTTAATGCAACATCGTCCAGCATTGTTGAATCCAACATGTTGCACTCGTTTGGCCACCATGTTGCACGATGTTGCATGATGTTGGATGATGTTGGACGAAGTTTGATATCCATCAAACATCGTCCTCATCATCATCCAACATTTCTTTTGTTCTTAGGTGTGAACAACAATGTTGCATTCGTTTGGCCACTGTTTTCAACAATGTTGAACGGGCGCATGTCCACTAAGCTGACTTTGCGGTATCTGTATTCATTGTTTATACCTGCTTCGCACGTTTCCGCGTGAGTGTTCAAGATACAGTATCACGAACGAGCAAAGTTTTTACTCTCGACGAAGAGAGCTCTAACACAAGCGATCTCTTATCAAAAAGAAAGCGAAAGGGAAAAGGAGCAGCTGATACTGTAGACCAGCGAAAGCGAGAAGATTGTCTTACGCGGAGGTCGAAAGACTTAAGCCTGGTTTTCACTAGCGACGCAAACACAAGCGCAAGCATAAGCGCAAGCGTAGCTTATGCTAAGTGAAAACGAACACTACGTAAGTGAACGCAAGCATAAGCACAAGCACAAGGAAAAATTTTGATCCATGCGCTTCTGCTTGCGCTTATGTTTATGCTTGCGTTAAGCCCGTTTTTACAGTGAAATAAGCGCTCTTGTGCTTGAGTCGCTAGTGAAAACCAGGCTATCGGTCTCGCAGCATTTTCTGAGCTAACAAAGACAATATGGCACGGGTTTGTTTTCTAAGGAGTCTTGGTAAATTTTGGTCCCAAACCCTTGAGACAAGTGTTGAATCCAACATGTTGCATTCGTTTGGCCACCTCGTTCAACCTTTGTTCAACATCGTCCGACAATGTTGGATTCAACAATGTTGGATGATGTTGCACTCGTTTGGCCGGGCCTTTGTACCTGTCAACATAAGTTAATTTGGCGAGCTTTAAATCAGTTTCCAGTTATCTCTTGACACTATCTATAAACCCAGCACGGTTTCCAAAAACAGAAATCGGAAGTGATTTAAAACGAACTCAGGATTTTTGTATGTAGCATTTGCAAAAGAAGAGAACAAATCGGCCCGTCAGAGAAATTGGGTTAAAATGCAAGTACCCGACATAAAAAAAGTGCATTAAAATTTGTACAATTTTACAGAGCTGTATCATCGACGAAAGTTTGTTAGTTTCCGTCCCGTCCTGTCTCGGAACACAGCTTCTTAAATCTTAAAACCACCAAATCGGTCTCTGCGCAATCGGGTTGACCACTGGCGTAGTTTGAAGTGCTCGACTGGATCTATCTCTTGAACACGAGGCTCAACAACAGAGATCAGAACGCCGAGCAACAGATAAGATACAGTTATGAATGGTTCAAACGACTGTACGTCGTAAATCACGAAGAAATTGCCACTTGATTCCGAATTAAAAAATAACTGAATTTTTAGCTATAGCTATGTCTTGCAGCACACTGAGGTCGTTTGTCTCTTCCCGCGATGAGAGATTTGGATACTTTTTCCAAAGCCTATAATCACGATCCTGTCACTTTGGCCATATTGTTTTCTATTAGTGAAGATTCCATTGGAGTTTCGCTCGTGTGCATCGTTGCTGATGTTGCCACTGCAGGCTTCAACAGCGTGGGTTTGCAGAACCAAGCGAAATAGTGCTTTCTTTGCGCGGTTGACCTCCGATGGTATACGCTTCATGAGATCTAAGTACGATTTGCTAATTCTCTGAACTTCCGGCTAACATCAGAACAATAACTTATTGAAAATTGCTTCGGAATTTACATATGAGCAAGAATGGGACATAAATTGCGATCACAACTGCGAGGATCATCTTTCATTTTAATGCTGCTTTTGCTTTAGTTAAGGGCAATTGGGACGCATGTAGATAAACAAGCAGCCAGGGGAAGTTATTTCACACTTAAAAGCGCGTGGTTT
This sequence comes from Pachyseris speciosa, assembly GCA_016490735.1. Classification (NCBI taxonomy): domain Eukaryota; kingdom Metazoa; phylum Cnidaria; class Anthozoa; order Scleractinia; family Pachyseridae; genus Pachyseris; species Pachyseris speciosa. The sequence continues at coordinate 195,335 of JAEMWC010000531.1, forward strand.
CCGTTCTTAGTTTCCATCTGTAAATGAACTTAAGGGGGAGTGGAAACCCTTACAATTCTAAGTCATTAGACTTAAAATGTTGAATTTAAAGAACAATTATTTATAAAATTTAGCTAGGAATGGATCTCATTACCTCAAAAGTATGGGCGCGCCGCCGGTGAACTTAAGAGGGAGCGGAAACCCTTAAGGTATTAAGTCATTACATTAAAAAATGTTGAATTTAGAGAACAATCATTTATAAAATTTAGCTAGGAATGGATCTCATCACCTCAAAAGTATGGGCGCGCCGCCTGTAAACTTAAGAGGGAGCGGAAACCTTTACAGTTTTAAGTCATTACATTAGAAATGTTGCCTTTAAAGAACAATTATTTATAAATTTAGCTAGGGATGGATCTCATCACCCCAAAAGTATGGGCGTGCCACCTGTAAACTTAAGAAGGAGCGGAAACTCTTACAAGTCTGAGTCATTAGATTTAAACTGTTGAATTTAAAGAACAGTTAGCTAGCGATGGATCTCATCACCTCCAAAATATGGGCGCGCCGCCTTAAACTTAAGAGGGAGCGTAAACTCTTACAGTTTTAAGTCATTACATTTAAAATGTTGAATTTAAAGAATAATAATTTGGAATATTTAGCTAGGGATGGATCTCATCACCTTAAAAGTATGGGCCCGCCGCCTGTAAACTTAAGAGGGAGCGGAAACCCTTACAATTCTAAGTCATTAGATTTAAATGTGGAATTTAAAGAACAATTATCTGGAAAATTTAGCTAGCGGTGGATCTCATCACCTCAAAAGTATGGGCGCGCGGCCTGTAAACTTAAGAGGGAGCCGAAACCGTTACAGTATTAAGCTATTAGATTTAAAATGTTGTAATTAAAGAGCTGTTATTTCTACGGACATTTCATTCACTTTAAGATGCTGCAGGAAATCTTGGTTCAATTTAAAGAAATTAATTGAAAGTAATTTATTCATGAATAAGCTTACTGGTTATTTATAAAGCTCTTAACTATTCTGCTTGTACTTATCTTGTTTTGGCGCGCTTTCTGAATCTTGGCGGGCTTTTCTTTTCTCTCGTTTCTCCCGATGTTTGTTGAGAGGTTTTCTTGATTTGTACGTCCATCGATTCTGCGTCAAATGGTTTATATCACAGTGATGTTAAGTTCGATGACTTTGATTTGGGTCCATCACTGGTTAGTATATCTAATGGCTGTTCATGGCGCTCTCCAGAGAGACGAAAGCATCTGCTCGCAAGATGTCCGGTACAGAGGCAATTGTGGGGAGCTCACAAGCTTATTACCGGGAAGCACGGCACTAAATACAGTCGATCGCCACATCAACATCCTTGAACCATTGTTTGCAAAATGGGCCTCCATTTCCATCTTGAAGATCGGTGATATTTACACGGCGGATTTCAAAACGAAATAAACTAAATATTTTCGCTTAAATATTTGGTGCACAAACGATTGTTTACGCGTACCAAGAATTTTAACGCGAACAACGAGACTGGGCCAGCAAAAGTGTAGCTATGTTGCCACAATTGCCATGATTTTCCAACACTGAACAAAGCGAAGAGTTACCGAAAATAGACTGATCAAATTTACCTTTGCTAGATATTAACTATTAAAGTCCGCTTTTTTCCGTTTCACTGAAATCGACAACAGTAACAAAGTAACAGACAGATTCAGATTAATGAACACACTTGAGGTGTGCAAAGGCATCAGTGAAAACTAATTAACTCATCAGTGCCTGAACGCAATGCGTCGCCTTTAGTGACTGTCACCATAGAAATACGCTCTCCTGGTGCGCGCACTAAAATCGAGCCTCTAGCTTGGCATGAGGTTGGATCTTTGTTGCAGTCATGGCCACCCTCCTCGCATTCATCGATGTCTAAGATATAAAGAGAACGAGGCGTCATTGCAAACCTACTCAGGGGGAACCATAGGAAGCCAGTGACGCTGTATTAAGCTTCTGCTAACTGTTCCTTTCATTTAATCCTTGATTCGAAGTCTAATACTATCAGAGCGTCTATAGACTTCAATTTGGCTACCCGTACCGGCGTCCCAATTACGAAACAAAACTGCATCTATAGATTCAAATACAATGAAACCAAGGCTTTAGTAATAATAATAACAACAACAACAGCAACAGCAATGATGATGATGACGATAACGATGACGATGACGATGACGATGACGTTGACGATGACGATGACGATGACGATGATGACCAAGCACATGGAAAGTTTTATTGTATTAAAGGATATTGGATCTATTGCCGCTTGGCCACAACAACGATTAAAACAATCCGTAGCGCTGATGATGGAAGCTTCGAGTTCAATAAAGAATACGATAGCCTGATAAAGGTGTTTTTTTTGTGTGATTTCGTTTCAGTTCTGATACCGATATTATAATGAGATATTGCACCGAATGGCTTTTATGGGCTACCTTTTTCACACTGTTCTCCTGTATATCCAGCAGGGCACAAACAGACAAATCCTTTGTAGCTGTATCCATTGGCGCATGTCCCGTTTTGAAAGCACGGATTACTTGAACAAGGATTCTAAAAACATGTGAAAGCTTTCTATTAATGCAGTCGAGATGGACAGGTACTCATATGTTTAATTTATTGAAGGGTTTCAGAAGGGTGAGGATGACGAAGACGATGATAACGACGATGGTAATGATGATGACTATGATTCATCATCATCATCATCATCATCATCATCATTATCATCATACAAGAGCTTAATTCTCCTTAGAATCAACATTAATGTGAGCTACTCTTCCGCCGTTATTACGACTCTCTTTCATATCTTAAAATTTGCGTGTTTTTGTTGAATATACAGCAGATTAAAACCAAAAAAGGCTCTACTTAGCAGAATCCTTAATTTTGCGAATGTGTTGTAAATAAAAAGTCAAAAGACCATTCCCCTGTTTTAGTGATTAATAGATGCTCTTCGTTTTATCAGTTGACAAAATACCGTGCATATTGATCGCGGATTGTGGTCAATGTCGTGCGATTTCCTAAATCAATTACTACCACTTTTTCTCCCCCCTCCCCCCCCCCCTTCCCCCTTGTATGAAATGTACACAAATTATCGTTATATTAAACTAATTTTGGCACAACAGCATCGCTTGTATTTCTCACCTCAGTGCCTCTATATGTCCAGCCAATGAAATCTTTCAGATCACCGGGATACTGTAAATGATCAGCATCATTCAGTTCACAGGTAACTTTGTTATCCTCCATTGATGGACCAATATTGACCGACACGCATCTACTTTCCATGAGGCAGGGTTGTTCGCATGGTGTGCGATATTTTCCGGTTGAAAGACTCAAAATAACGTGATCCTTGAGGCGTTTACCGTCGACTGGGGGAAAAAACTTAAGACGGCGGCAACCAGCTGCAAAAACACCAAAGGGAGTCGTTAAAATTAGAATAATTTACTTTAAAAGCCACGTAATTTTGTCCATGAATTCATTTCTTTCCGTGGTTGCACGTGAAACTAATTGCGCATTCTGTAATGGTCAACACCACAGTGGCCCTATTGAGGAACATTGAATGAAATCACATTAAATTTAAATAATCAATATTCTATTGACTTGTTCAATTTTTCGGCGCAGTATTCAAGATCTCAGACATCTTGTAAAATTAAATTAAGTGATTCTTCCGAGCGCTTGTGAGTCGCTTCGCTTGACTCGAGTATACAGCTTCGCTTGACTCGAATATTCCGGTACACTCGCTTGACTCGAGTATACCGCACTTTTTGCCTTTTTGTCCATAGCAGTTCTCTACACCAGCGTGCTTATGTAAAAAGGCCTGGTTTATAAGGCAAAATTATGGCCAGCAAGTGTCTTGTATTTTGTCTGGACTTATCCTTCACACTGTGAACCGACTAAAAGCGTCTGTTCTTAATGTTTGCCGTCTAAAAATTAACACCTAAAAAGGTTTATGTTCATGTGCAACGTGCGAGAAATAAGGAGCATGGTCTCCAGTGAATTTTTAAGACGTTTTCTGTTAGTTGAAATGCATACATTCTTTAGGAACTCGGGAAGCCACTTTGAAGGGTCGCGTGAAGAATGAATAAATTATCTGCTGATAAACGTTACTCGGATTTCTGGTAATAAGACTATGAACTCCGAAATGAAATGAACAGGGAGAAGCATTTTATAAAATTTCCAATCGTATTAGATCATTCTTGAAGTATCCGCTACTCTAATAAATAATGTAACTGCTGAAATACAAAGTAAGGAACAAAAATTGAAGTGCAAATAAAATCTTTGTTTTTGTAAGCTTATTTCGGAAACTTCGCTGGCTTTTGTAGATATCAAAGTTTCTATCAGTGGCAACGATTTATGTACCAGTGTGCACCACAAACCCACCGATTCTCACAGTTATAATTGTTGTATTCATCTTCACATCCACCTCATGTCAAAAACACCATTCCCTATTCTCAATTTCTTAGACTTCGACGTCTATGTAGTGATGACTGATTTTTCCAGCAAATCAGAGGAAATGTGCCAGTTCTTCGAGAAACGTGGATATCCTGATTCTGTGGCTCAATCGAGCATCACCGCGCCCAGCAAATTGATCAACGGTCAGCACTACAGACGTCACAAATGGAAAAGAATCACATAATTCCATTCACCCTCACATTTCACCCTCATAATAACCCAGTTAAAGCCATGATTCTTAATAACTTTAAGATAACTGCAAAATGATCCAGAAACTGCTAGAATCTTTTCGGAACCACCGCTGATTTCATTCAAACGCGACAAATATGTAGGTAACTTTCTAGTCAGAAGCGCATTCAAAACAACTGAACAACCCGGCACTTTTGAATGCACGCCCTCGCGATGCAAAACTTGTCCTTTCATTCAAAACACTGACAAAATATCGGGCCCTAAGCGATCTGTTAAGATCACTGATCGTTTCACGTGTGCCTCCGCAAATGTTATCTATTGCATAACCTGTACATTATGCAAAAAGTTATACATCGGCGAAACAGGAAGACGACTAGGTGACCGATTCCGAGAACATCTACGTGATGTTGAGAAAGATGACAGAGATGCATCCAAACCAGACACTCGGCATTTTAATCTCCCTAACCATTCCAAACAACATATGTCGATCTCCGACCTTTCCCTGCATCAAAGTACCACGGAGAGCCGTAAAAATCTCGAGCAAAAATTGATCTTTCAAATCGGCATTCTTAATCCCCATGGTATCAACGAGCGCTTTTCATTCAATTCATTTATTCCTGTTTTTCACGTTACCATGTTACCACCAATAGCGCAGCTCCATTTATTGTATATAAACCATACACAACCCACAATTCCTCGATTCGCTCCGACGAAGGGGTAACGCTCGAAACGTCAGGTAATCGAATCCCTGTACTGTGGTCAATTTATATTATCAACTCCGTTGATAGACCAAATTTTCCTGTTTCACTCCCCCACAGACGCAGCACCACAGTTTCTTTAGAAACTAATCCTCTTTATTTAATCGGATGGATGGCCGAGTGGTTTGGGGCGCTGGATTTCAACGCGATCCTCCCGAGTTCAAATCCCGCTCTGGCCACTAGCTGGTGTTGTTCTGGGGAGTCCCTGGCTCAACTCCTCGGTTACCCTTGGAAACAGCCAACCTGTTTGCCTCCGGCCCATTGGGATTGTTATCATGCTATAATTATTCGGATTATTTGTTTCTGTATTTGCTCGGCCCCACTAGCCTTGTGCTATAAATACTAAAGAGGGTAAAGAAAGGTTATTATTATTATTATTATTATTATTATTATTATTATTATTATTATTATTATTATCATTATTAATCATAAGGTTCTTAAGCGAACGTCTGAGGAATCGGCATTACCGATAGTCCATCTTTGAGCGATCTAAAGGTAAACCGATCTTAACCATGATTAAGTGATTTCTCCAATGTAAGCCTCAAAAACACGATAATGCCATGCTTGGATAATTAATTTTCCCATTCACGAAGAAACCGAACTATGAAATTAGTTTAGTAAAATGTTGCCGTGGAGTTGAGATTTCGCTTAAAAACAGAGAGGGCGCTTCTTTGCGGATCGCAGGATGGCCATAGTATTCCATAACTTTGGAGCTACGACAGAGAATGCCCTATCACCATAAGTTTTTCTATTAGATCTGAGCAAGAGGAAGGCTTGGGCTGTAACGATATAATAATTCATCAATGAAAAGAGGTGCTAAATTGTTCAGAGACTTGAAAACTAACAGCAGTAGTTTGAAACTAATACGTTGCTTGACCAGCAGGCAATGGAGCTCTATGAGTAACGGTGTAGCATGTGAATATTTAGAACTGCTCTTGAGAAGACGAGCGGCACAATTTTGCACTGATTGTATATTATGTATAAGGTAAGGAGGAAACCGTAGGTAGATATCTGTTCGGTGGAGGTAGTTCGCCGCTTGGGCTTTCTGCGTCGATATAAAGAGCGCACTCGGATTTTCATAACTAAAACGTCGCGTAAGAGATTCGCAATGGGAAAATCTTAGCCCTTGATATTTCGGAATGGTCGTAATTGCTGATTTTGGCAGTAAAACCCGTCAGCTAGCATTTTAGGAAAGAAAATTGTTCCTTAGAAAGTTGATGGAAAGTTCATTTCAGCTTGCATTTTCTCAAAGGAAGATTTTGGTCCTTACGCGCTGTACGTATTTTTACTCACAAAAAAAAAAGGAAAGAAAAATTGTAATTAAAAGATATCAAAGAAATTCTCCATGTACTTTTCAGTTGAAAATCCGACTAGCTTTCGTGGGCGGGAAGTCAATTCCTCGATGTTAATTTTCATCTTCAACCTGGCAACTGCAAAACAAATGCTTTAATTGTTTTTTTTTAACACATTTTGTTGGTCAAAAATAAGGCTCTAGAATCTTGCAAGAGCTTATAAGTTGTAATTTGTAAATTGTAGGATGGGTTTTTGCCTACCTTGCAAAAAGCGTCTCTAGCTAAAATTTCTATGGAATGCCATAGAGCTGACCATCAAGCTCAAATATTAAAGTGTTCGTTTTTTGTGTTTTGCGTTTTACAACCGACAAACTATGACGAGCTTCTTTACCCTCCGTCTTAGGAACAGAAACGCAACATCGATATATAAAGAAAAATGGTAATTGAGGTGTCATGTACTGCATACGAAAATATAAATATATCCTTCATAGCGCTTGACAGTCAACTGAAATAAAAGTTTGTGGTCTTCTGTTAAAGGAAATCGGAGGACGAAAATCGGCCGTGATCACGTGTTCTATTTTGGCTTTTCAAGGTTTTATTATTTTTTCAACGGGCCTCTGGAGCCAGGGTAACAAACATGCAGTACTGCGCTACGCATATACGGTTATTAAGCTCTTGGGTTTTCTCCCCTTCATATTTGCCTCGCTGTATCTTTAAAAAAAGATTCTCCTTACTGAACACTTCAAGTGAAATTGCTCGAATAATTAAGAATTCACAATGGGGTTTATTTAGGACAGTTAGCGACGTTTCAATGATTATTTTCTATTCCGCCTTTTAAAGCTTCAGTGAAGCTGATCTAACACCTACCCAAATATATAGAAACATATGAATTTGAATAATATATTATTAAGACTCTGAAGCGCCACCTTATCTATTCCATGTACATACCGGGACTACTGGATGCCAATAATGCCAACTGCCCGTTAGTCTACTTTATTTAATTGTCAATGGACATCTCATTCCATAAAAAAACACAGGACTTGTGAACTAAAACGGACAGTGCTAAGTTGCGAGTTTCATTTGGTCTTTATCCCGTGAGAGGAGGTTCATATGGATTTTGCCATAAAATTATTACCTATCAACCACCTCGGTAACACCGCATGAGTAACACAAAGTTGAAAGCACTACTCGCCAGCACAAAGTATTGAGCTGAAATCAACGCAAGAAAACCGAAACCCTTAAGAGAAACCATGCCCTACGATGCTCCTAGTTCCCAGTAAGTTACTCAAGTCTTCTGAGCTTTTTTGAGTACAAACTTTAAAAATTAAAGGGTAACTGATTAAAATTTGTGAGCCCAGCATTAATTATTCTGTCTTCCTGTTGTGTACTAATATACAAATCATTATAATGACGCTAATCATAGCGCTTCAGCTCGGAATTATGAGGCTCTCTTTGATCAAAAGAAAGCAAACAGCACTTTCCATTGCAAACAACTCAAATGTCCTGGTTAGGTATGCCTAACAAACGCGGCCTGGAAAAGTTAGATAAGGGTAAAGTTTCAGTTGAATCTCGCGTATTTGAAAAGCGAAAAGCCTAACCGACTTTGTAGATCTGATAACGACTTTTTTTGTGACGTTTATCTGATGGTTCTTCAAAAGGGCTGGTTAGATGCTTTGTGTTTCAGCTACAAGCCCAAACGAATACAAAAGAAAAGCAAGTCCAAGACGGAGGAAGGCACAACCTACAAACGTATTTATTTTTAGAGATTTTCTGTAGATCCCAAACTTATTTGCTGAATGCTTGGTCAAAGCAAAACCAAGAGAAATATGTCAGTGGTTAACGAGATACATGTCAGTCATCTACCGAAATTAAATAGTAACTGCGAACTCATCGTATTGGCTTGAATTGACAGAAAGGAGCAAATTAAGGTAAAAATCGACAGTTAAATGTACTACTTCTATCTATATCGCGTTTTATAGAAAATTATATATGGCAATGAGCGCTCAAGCGTACAAGCAAACTTTCTGGTGGACGAAACTAGGTTACTGAAAACACTGAGACAACCTGAATTTGTGGGTCGCGTGTCGCGGGTAAATTATATTAATTTGGTATTTATCACGTATGAGGTTATGTTTTCAATATGTGTTGTCTTAAAATGATTACCTATCAACCAACTGGGATTAACGCATAAGGTTGTTTTTAGAAACTCATTTGCATACATTACTGAGCATGATCCAAACGAAAACCAAGTAAGAAAAACGAAGCCCTTAACTCTTTCCCCTCCGGCTTACCAAATATCGTTCCTGTGGGAACGATGGCTTTGAAAACCTGCAACTTTCCCAAATCCCGAACAAAGGTTGAAATGAACCATTGTCGTTGCCAAAAGGTCATTTTTGTAGATTTGATCGCCATGGAAACTGACCTAAACTCCCAATTTTCATTTAATATGACTGTTTATTCTCTCAGCAAAGTTCACGCAACTTTGTCATGAAGTTTTGAAAACAAAATTTCGTATTGATGTTAAAAGTTTACACTGGCGGCAAACTTCAACTCCATTTTTTGCAATCTGTTCGACATTTTCCTGCTCACTCTTTTAGCGCCACCCCGATAACGCTATTTGATTTCACGTGCTCTCACTGGTCTGCCATGTTCGCATTTGGGACCCAAAGGAATTCTGGGATTTTCTTGGATAACGGGCGCCTGACAGTCCACCAATTTCCATTTCAGATCTTTTTTTACAAGTAGCTACAAGTGTCGAGCCACCCGGTCCTGCTGACAAAACATTGCACCGATTGCATTATGTACAAGTTCAAACTGGCCAAAATTGCCATGCCAGGTCCCGTAATCCACTCACAAAAGGGCTTAAGACGTAACTTCACTCCGTGAATTTCTATCACTCGCTCGAATACGTTGAGCGGCCCAATTCGTGTGAAATTGCTTCTCACCTCTGTTTTCTTTCAAAGGATTGCCTCTACCCATCAACCCAGCTTTATGATGCCAGGCAGGGGGCTTCTGGAGTGGAAAACACACTTATAAACCAAATACTATACGCAACGAATTGTAGCTGTAGTGTTCGTTTAGAAATAAACGACAGCTAGCGTGAGGAGCGTAAAATCAAAGACAGAGCCTTCGGTGTTGTGGACCAGCAAAGTCTCCGTGGTAACCCCTTATATGGAGTAGCTAGGTCAATTTGTCCTCCTACCCTTCAGAAATTGCAAAAAAGATGACCAAATCTCCGGGGGAAACGAGTTAAGAGAAACCATGCCCTTAGTTCACTACAAGCTCCCTGAGTTTTCTTGATATTGTGCACAGAATTTAAAATTAACTAGTGAATTTAAATATGTGAGTTATTAGTTATTCTGTCTTCCCGTTTTTTGGTAATAAACAAAGCATTGTAGGTTATATGCTATTCGGTGTATCGAGACTCCTGGTAGTTCAACAATGATAATTCCACCTTATTCTCCTTTTTTTTTTGTTTTTTGTTTTTGTTTTGCTAATGGACAACACGTGTTATAGGAAACACAAGCCCTTTTGTATAATTTCATGTCTTAAGTCTTATTTGGACTATATTATATATAAAGTTCTGCTTTTGATATATTTTGCCAAAAACATTACTTCCTATTTACCAACTGGGTAACACCTCAAACTTAACAAATAAAGTTGAAGGCACTACTCACAACCACACATCACTGAGCCCAGTCTAATCGTAATACAGGCCAGAAAAACGAAGCCCTTAGCAGAAACCATGCTGCTGGTTCCTTATAAGTTCCTTGGGTCTTCCTGTAGTTGTGAATGTACTTTGAAATTAACTGGTAAATTTAAATGTCTGCGTCATTAACTATTCTGTCTTCCTGTTGTGTGCTAATAACCAAAACATTCTAGGATATAGGCCAATAAAGTAACTTTCATCTGCAACAAAATACATATTTGTATATATATTTTGTCTACTTTTATTCTTTTTAATTTTCCTAGGGTGTACTTTGGTTCACTTGAACCCCATTATCATTAACTTTTGTTAATGATGCGCCGCATAAGGTACATTTCTAACTAGTTTTCTAAATGCAACGTAGCTTCCACTGCATAAACACAACAATAAAACGCCGGTCCCATTGTCTACATAGAAATTATGTGAGTATATATTCATTAGGGCAGGAAAGTAGATGCTATGATTTCAACAGCCGTTTAATTTCAGAGTTTTGAAATAAATTAACGGCATTAAAAAACAAGTGTCTCGGACGCAGAATGTCATTGGACATGTCCATGGTTTTTTCCAAAATTTAGGGTGGCTCTAAAGTTCACGCAATTTAAACTGTCAGGGACGTACTTCCGTTAAAATAAGGCGCAAAAGAAATGCTTGATTTTTTAACAGAAAGTTATATATATATATTTTGTCTATCTTTTATTCTTTTTATTTTTCCTAGGGTGTACATTGGTTTCACTTGAACCCTATTATCATTCACTTCTGGTAATGATGAGGTGCATAAGACACATTTCTAACTAGTTTTCTAAAATGCAACGTCGCTTCCACTGCATAAACACAACAATAAAACGCCGCCTGTTATAAGACGCAACAGAAATGGTTGATTTTAAACATTTTTTTTTTTCTAACTACTCCCCTACACCAGCCTTCCGTTCGAATTACCCAGTTGTCTCGCACACCGGAATATAATTGGACATGTTCCTTCTTACTTTTGTCCGGTGTAGTTTGGATCGCTATAAAATTTGTCTAGCGTAAAAGCGGTTGATCATCAGTCTTACCCATAAAAACCTGATTCCTTCCACAAGAAACGTCATTGGACATGTTTCTTTTCTTTGCGGGGCAGATGATGCAAAGTGACTGTACACATTCTAACGAAATGCATACCTTACCTTAGCGCACTAAAAACACTAATAATATTCGATTAATATTATTTATTTTTCCTGTATTGAATTCCTTTTTTTTATTTCATTCTGAGCGACACATAGGCAGGTGACCAATGTGTGGGCTGTCTGATCTCAGGAATCATTTGTTTATTATCCGCAAGTTGCAGAGTTTCTGTTATTGCATCTAATCCCATACGGATCTTTTCATAAATAACAGACTGAACGTCACGAATTTATATATTCTATCGATAACAAATCAGTAGTATGACTTTCGATGTTAAAACGAAATGGTCTCGGTTGGGTTCCTTCCTCTTTTCCATACTATAGTTTGCAATCTCTTTTGAGGCCTTAACTTTTCCCATTTTTCAGGAAAATTGCAATAAAAAGATTTCAAAGAATTTCTCAGTGTACTTTTCAATCGAAGATCCGACTAGTCTTCGTGGACGCGAAAACAATTCCTCGATGTTAATTTTATCTTCAACTTGGCAGCTTCAAAACAAATGTTTTCATTGGTTTTTTGAGAAATATGTTTTGTCTGTTAAAAAGAAGGCTTTAAGACCTTGTAAGAGCTCATACGTTGTAATTTGTAGAGGGTAGGATGGATTTTTGCCTACCTTGCGAAAAGCGTGTCTGGCTATAATTTCCATGGAATGCCAAAGAGCTGACCATTAAGCTCAAATATTAAAGTTTTCGTTTTTGTGTTTTGCGTTTTAGAACCGACCAACTATGACGAGCTACTTTACCCTTTCGTCTTAGAGACAGAAACGCAACATCGATTCTTAAGAAAAATGGCGATTGGGGTATCATGTACTGCATACGAAAATATAAATATATCCTTCATGCCGCTTGACAGTCAACTGAAATAAAAGTTTGTGGTCTTGTGTTAAAGGAAATCGGAGGACAAAAATCGGCCGTCGAGTGATCACAAACATTACGGCACTACGCATAAACGGTTCTTATAAGCACTTAGGATTCCTCCGCTTAATATTTACTTCGCATTATGTTTAAAGGGGCATTGTTACGCTATTGTACCATCACTTTAAAAAGCTTAAAACTGCCAATGCGTCAGTGGAAACGTTAGGATGATGGTCTAGTTTTGCTGTCAAAGACGGCAGTACTGCATTGACACTATAAACTCCTGTATTCCATCAAAGATGACGAGGCTGGAAATGGATTGAAATAAAAAAAAACTTGCCATTTTTTTTTGAAATTTCAATCTACGCATTGAAAAATCACCAATATATATATATATATATATATATATATATATATATATATATATATATATATATACGCGTCCTTTATGGACGCAGCATTTAAAAGATTCATCACTGTAAAATTTCAGTTGATTCTCGCGTATTCAAAGACGAAGTGTCCAAATGACGTTTTTGTACCTAATGACTTAGGATATTTTCTCACCTTGCGGGTCATCTGCTTTGTGTGGAGCACAAGAGCCCCAAAGAACGCACAAGGAGAGCAATTTGAAGAAGGACAAGAGACCACACGCCATACTTGAGGTGTCACGCTGTGGATCCCAAAATCGTGTAGTGAATGCTCCGTCAAAACAAACCCAGAAAGGTATATGGCAGTGACAGCAAACTGAGTGGGTGGTAATCAATTTAAAGAAAACTGTCATCTGGAGGAGGATAATTACAAAGGACACTTCCTATTTGTTGGAATTGGAATGAATTTGTGAATTGAATCATAAAAAATATAGACATCTTTGCCATGGTTAAGACTTTAAAAGGAAGGCCCGACTCCAAAATAACTATTTTACAGAGTTTTAATGAAAAGTAAAAACAAAACTTCAGCATATAGCACCTCTTTCCTTCCTCTTGTTAAATATGACAAGAAACATACTCAGTTCTGGTGCGTATATATGCTACTGAATACTGACAGAACAGTGAGAGGGAAAAAATGATATAAGAGCGAAAATATTAAGGGGTTGCGGGGTGGGGGAGGGGGTTATAATCGGTAGAAGTTGAAAATATGAAAAATATGAACTAAGATGACGGCCAAATTTGACCGCCTCAACCACCTTGGTAACAAAGTTAAAAGCACTACTCACCAGCACAAAGCACTGAGCCCACTCAAAACGAAATCCACGCAAGAAAACCAAAGCCCTTCAGAGAAATCATGCCCTACGATGCTCCTAATTCCCAATAAGTTACTCAAGTCCTCCTAGCTGTTGTTGGGTACAAACGTTAACAAAATAAATGAGGAATTAAATGTGCGATTCATTAAGTATTCTGTGTTCCTGTTGTATGCTGATAAACAAAACATTCAAATGATACTAATCATAGCGCTCCAGCTCGGGATTGTGAGGCTCTTTTTGAGTAAAAGAACGCATTTTCCAAGCGCGGACTGAAAAAGTTAGATTAGGGTAAAATTTCAGTCCCACATTTTAAGAAAAAAAAATGAGAAAATGCTCAACGATTTTGTAGATCTGACGACGACTTTTATTCGTGAAGTTTATCTGACAGTACTTCAAAAGGGCTGGTCAGATGACTCATGTCTTGCAATCAACAGCCAAAACAATTACACAAGAAAAGCAAGTCCGGTACGGACGAAGAAACAACATACAATGCCGAAGTATTTATTTTATTTTTCTGTAGATCCCAAAGTTATTTGCTGAATGCTTGGTCAAGAAAACAATTGTCATGGTTAAGGAGATACATGTCAGTCATGCATGTACCGAAATTAGATAATAACGACGATCTCCTCCTATTGGCTGGAATTGACAGAAAGGAGCAAAGTAAAATCCTCCGATTTGGGAAAGATGAGATGTTTGGGAATTAAACTTTAAAACAAAGAAGGCAAACCAGTCTCCAAAGTACCCATTTTATCCATTGTTTTTAAAGCAATAATCAGCAGTTAAGTGCAATACTTCTACCTATATCGCGTTTAATTGAAAAGTATGTATGTCAATGGATGTCAGTTTTAAAAGCGTGCAAACAAACTTTTTCATGGACGCTTTCTAATGAGACAAGGTTATCGACAAATCAGTCACACGACCTGAATAATAATAAGAATGGACCGATTGGTGATCCAATCGGTAACAGCGGCAAACATGAAGAGTGACGGCTTCCATTGACTAACGTCAGACAAAAATGAGGCCGCCGCAGTCGTCCCTAACACTTAAACCTAATTTTGCTGTTCTCGGCCAATGGTTAATGTACGAAGTAAGCCAAACGGATGACGTTCTTAATTCACACAAGTGCTGATAGAATCCACAACAGCTGCAAATATATCGTGAAGAGAGACGGTGAAAATTGCCTGAAATGGGGCTACAAAGGCGGTTTTGGGAATAAATACAATACGTAGTCGACCTAACCGACTCATGCTGTTAAGAGAGACGGCGAAAATTTACTGAAAGGAGGCAAAAAATAATAACAAAATAACTTTTCGTCTAAGCTTGTAATTTAACACTTATAAGCGCAATTCTTCTGTTCTTGGAAGGAAAAATACATCCTTTAAGAAACGAAATAATCCAGCCTACGCTCAAAGTTCGTAAACTTTAAGTCAGCTAGTTTGGAATTCTCGCGGTTATGAGGTTATGTCCTTGAAAACGTCCTTTGAATTAACCTTCTGTTGAACAATTGAAATAGCCATCAGGTGTGGCTGCGTTAGCTTAATAACATAAACATGTCTGGTATACAAGTGGGATTTGTTTTGTTTTGGCAGCTTTCTCCAATAAAAGGGCCAAATAGCAACTCAATTCTGTATCCAAATATCAGCTCCGAATTGTGGGACTCCTTGGAGAAAGAGAAGAAGATTGGAAAGCTAATTATTCCGGTTTCCGAATGGTTAAAGTACGTAGTAAGCCAACCGGAAAACAATCTTGATTCACGGAACAACTGGTGATAGAATCGACAACAGCTAAACATCTGCAAATAAATGAAGAGAAGCAGTGAAAACTGACTCATAAGACACACTCTGTTTTCGAATGAGTAAATACATTGTTTAAAGAAATAAAGAAGCCAGCTAACGCTCTTAATGCGTAAAGTTTATGTTAGTTGCCAATTAAATATTCTGGCGGGGATGAGGTTCTGTCCCCGAAAACGTTCTTTGAATTCAATTTCTTTTTAACAATTGGAAAAGATCAAGCGTGGCTACGTTAGCTTGTTAACAAAATATGCCAGCTATACAAGTGGATTTTGTTCAATTTGTTTAGGTCGTTTTCTCCAATAAAGGGACTGTGAGTTTGATGCTATCACTTTCCTTGTTCCTTGAGGTAAGTAATCATTAATAAACAGGTGAACCGGATGTTTTGTCTCTAAGGGTTACATGGGCCGGAGAAACCCAGCGCATCAGAAATTTAGGTTAACTCGCTATAAGAAACTACGACTTTTTTCTCGCCTAGTTCTAATAACACCGAAATATTAGATCGTCCAGCCAGAGTTTACCCAAATGAGCCCTTAAAAGACAGCACGACAATCGTGCAGGAAAGAAAAAAAACAAAAAACAGAAAAAAAAAAAAACATTTCACACTTGCACATAAACAGAAAATTGACGTTGAGAAGGCCAAACCGACCACAGAAATTTCGATAGAACTGTGATGAGAAACTGGAATATTTTATTCTTAACGAGCGATACGTGACGTTATACCAGTTCATAGTATCATAGAAATATGCAGTTTCACTTGTTATTGTGTTTTTGTGAGCAAATACGAGGGAAAAATTAAAAAATAATAATAATCAACTAAAACAAGTCAAGACAAGAAAAGCCAATTCCCAGATCAATTCGTTAAGCAAATATCAGCTCAGAATTAAGGGGCTTCAGGGTAAGAGATAAGGATGGGAGACAGCACTTTCGAACGGAAACAACAATTAGGCTATTATTTTCTGAAATGAACGGACCTTGTTGTCCTGTGTGGACGCAGCGTTTAATAGTTTCATCACAATAAAATGTCAGTTGACTCTTGCGTATTCAAAAAACGAAGTGTCTAAATGATTCTAAGACTTTTATACCTATTGACCTAGGCTATTTTCTTACCTTGCGGGTCATCTGCTTTGTGCGGAAGCCAAGAGCTCCAGAGAATACACAAGGAAAGCAAGTTGAAGAAGGACAAGAGACCTCTCGCTATACTTGAGGTGTGACGCTGTAGATCCCGAAATAGTTTTGTGAATGCTTCGTGAAAACACAACAAGACAGGTATATGGCAGTGACAGTAAACTGAGTGGGTGGTGATCAAATTTTTAAGAACGAAATTTGTCATCCGGCAGAGGATAATTACAAAGGACACTTCCTGTTCGTTGAAATTGGAATAAATTTGCGAATTGAACTATTAAAATATAGACATCTTTGCCATGAAAATTGTTGAAAAACCAGACTTTAAAAGGAAGGTCTGACTCCAAAATAACTATTTTATAGAGTCTTAAAGAAAAGTAAAGAACAAAACCTCAGCATATAGCACCTCTTTCCATCCTCTTGTTAAATATAACAAGAAACATACTTTCTGGTGTGTATCCATGCTAGTGAATACTGACAGAACAGTGAGACTACAAATAATGATATAAGAGCGATAATATTAAGGTGTTGGGGAGGGGGGGGGGGGTATAATCTGGAAAAGTTAAAAATATGAACGGAAGATGTCGGCCAAAATTGATTTTATTTGAGACAAAAATAGATATTTTTTTAGCTCGTGGAGAGCTATCGGGATGGTTGGGGGATCAGCATGTCAGGCGTAAACAATGGAAAATTTGTAATCGATTTCCGATCGTCTCAAGTTCGGCAGGCGCTTTCATGCATTCGTTAAATGGTCGTTAAGAATGCTGTCCTGTTTCCATTGATACTTCAAAGTAAAATAGTATGTACGCCCTGGCGTTCAAATTGCACAGTCCAGTTGCGTTTACGAAGAAATGTTCCCGAGTTACAGTTTATCTGATAACAATAGCGTATTCCCGAGCATTGAGACGGCATGAGGGAATGGTTTAGACACCCGTTCTTGGAATTCTCATATGCTCAAAGACTCTTCGTGATTGCTGTGTAAATATTTCGTTTTCATTCGTTGACACTTTATGTTTTCACGTATTCGAATGCTAAATAAAGGTAAGCAAAATAATGTTCATTGTGTCATATGTTCAATCAAGCGTAACGCGGTGAGAAATAAAGATAATCATCTCTTGTGAAATGCGCCTCCGACAATTTTCAGTTGTCAAAAGATTTTGAACCTTCGACAGCCTCTGCATAATATACCTCACCTATTTTGTCTTCGTTCTGTGCTGCTGTACTTCGAGCAAAAATAATTTAATAATTTAATAATTTTGAACAAACTTTGGCTCACAAAATGTGCGTTTCGTTACCATATGCAAATCAGAGGATATTTTGTTTCGTCTGTATGCTTTGGCGTCTGCTCACAGAATATCTCTCGGGTTTTTCATGGTTTTTCCAGCTAGTCTATCGGCGGTAATTTAAAAGCAGCTGTGATAGGTTATTTGCTTGTTTATTATAACAATTGCATGGACAACAGCCTTTTGAATTCTTGTTTACCGGTTTTATATCCTTTGTTAACCACATGCGTATGCAAATTAGGGAAGCGATCAAAAACTAAAAGGTTCCGTCTATAATACGCAGCGCAAATTTCAAGGAAAAAATGTTAGGAAAATATTGCGCATTATACACGGGTAAATACGGTAAACTGTTATTTGGCATTACAGTATTTCTAGAACAAACTACTCTTCTACTAGAGTGGTTTTAACTCCCATTAACTGTCTGTGCTAATCATCCTCGCAAAGTACAGCAAGGACGCAGCTCAACAAGGTCGAACCGAAAGCATATACAAGGATGGATAATTCCCTATATCACCTCCTTGACACAGTATCTTACTTACTCCACGAGCTTACCACAGGATGCCTTTGCATGATTATCTAATTAAACTGACAAAACAGTCGTTCGTAACACTGAGAACCCTACTTATTCGGTTTTCAGTGGAGGAAATACATTATTTAAGGTCGAAGTAAGCCTGCTAACGCTTTTTAGCATTCAAACTGACTATATTTTAGTTTGTAGCTCTGACTGGGGAAAAAAAAGGCTTTTGTCTCCGAAAACTTCCGTCGGCCTAAATTTCGTATTAGCGTAGTATTCACTCACGGGTATATTACGAACACAAAATGAATAGCTCCCAGTTGGCTTCAATTAGCTCAGTTGGTAGAACACTGCACCGGTATCGCAGAGGTCGTGGGTTCGATTCCCGTACAAGCGTGAAGTTTTTCAGGCTTTATTTTCACTACTGCTTAAAGGGGCACTGTCATCGATTGACATGCGCAGAATTTCTCACACGGAGAGATTTTCCTGAACGCATTAATATCTTGTTTCTCTTTAAACGCCTACATTAAATAAGCCTTTTTTTGAGGCTAATAGAATGTACAGTTATCTGTGAAAGAACATTCGGAGTCCAAGAAATGTAAAAGAAGCCAAAACTTTGCAGTGTTTGTCTACTGACAGTCGAGTTCAGTGAAGTGTGACCAGAAACACTGTCGGTAGTATAACTCTCACATAAATATTTTTTTCTTTCCAACATACCTCAACATATTGCCGATCTTAACGTGCCCTTTTAAAGCTGTAAGAGAGTGAATTTATTTGCGAGTGACGACCTTGAAGTCAAATGACGGTAAACAGGGAAAAACATAAGCCGTTTTTTTAATACTCTCATGCATATTAAGAGCGAGTGTCGCTAAGGTTGCTCGCAACTGGAGGCGTGCCTGAGAAGGAGGAGGGGGGCAAGGTGAAAATTTTATAACATATTTGTTGAGAGGAAGGATGAAAGTTTGCTATGATATAAACATATTTCTATCAGTAAAGTTGCTCTTTGCAATATTTTGCTAACAAAACTCTAACTCTCAAGGTGCAAAATCTCCCCAAAAATGCTTTTTGAGCCCTAAACTCTTCAGCTCAGGTTTTTGTTACAAATCAAACAAAATACCACGGTGAGTAGTTTCATCCCAAGGACTATCTACACGCAAAGTATCAAGGAAGGTTTTGTTTCACCATTTCCAATTTTGTTCAAACCTTTGCGACATTCGCTCTTAAGGCATGTCTCAAGCCAAATAGAGGAAAAAATCTTAAGATAATCACAACTCCCCACAGATTTAACGAAAGATCACTAAATTTGGCAGTGATATAGAAATTGGTAATCTTAACGTGTTTCTAGCTTAAAGTTTTCAAACCGTAGATCACGTGACTTACTATGGCGTTTAATTACAAACTGAATCGAAAATTTAAAATTGGCCGCCGAGTTTCCATACAATGTACATCAGAAGCAACGTTTTTATGTTTGTGTGGTTATCCTGTACATGAATCTGACCTGAATGGTTGACCTTAGTTTGCAAATAAAGGATTATTAAGCAAAAGAGGTCACGTGACTTATGAGACATCTTAGTAACGTTTTAATGGAATAAGATGTTACACCCTTCAGGACAAATATGGTTTCTACCTGAAAAAGGAAACAAGTGAAAGCATTTAGCTTCTAGCGACAACGAACCATTCTTGGCCCATTTAAAAAGTCATTATGAGCACGATTATGACGTCATTAAACGCGTGCCCAGCAAATGTACGCCCTAACTCTTTCCCGTCAGGCTTACCAAATATCGTTCCTGTGGGAACGATGGCTTTGAAAACCTGCAACTTTCCCAAATCCCGAACTATGGTTGAAATGAACCACTGTCGTGGTTTATTCTCTTGCAAAACCAAAATCGCCCTCGGACAACAGCAAAATTCACGCAACTTTGTCATGAAGTTTTGAAAAGAAAATTTCCTATTGATGTTAAAAGTTTACAATGGCGGCAAACTTCGACTCCAGTCCTTGCAATCTGTTCGACATTCTTCTGTTCACTTCTTTATCACCACCCCAATAACGCTATTTGATTTCACTTGCTCTCACTGGTCTGCCATGTTCGCATTTGTGACCCAAAGGAATTCTGGGCTTTTCTTGGATAACGGGCGCATGACAGTCCGCCAATTTCCATTTCAGATAGTTTTTACAAGTGTCGAGCCACCCGGCCCTGCTGACAAAACATTGCACTGATTGCATTATTTACAAGTTAAAACTCGCCAAAATCGCCATGCCAGGTCCCGTAATCCACTCACAAAAGGGCTTAAGACGTAACTTCACTCCGTGAATTTCTATCACTCGCTCGAATACGTTGAGCGGCACAATTCGTGTGAAATTGCTTCTCACCTCTGTTTTCTTTCAAAGGATTGCCTCTACCCATCAACCCAGCTTTATGATGCCAGGCAAGGGGCTTCTGGAGTGGAAAATGGCTCGAAAAACACACTTATAAACCAAATACGCAACGAATTGTAGCTGTAGTGTTCGTTTAGAAATAAACGACAGCTAGCGTGACGAGCGTGACATTAAAGACAGAGCCTTCGGTGTTGTGGACCAGCGAAATCTCCGTGGTAACCCCTTATATGGAGTGGCTAGGTCGATTTGACCTCCTACCCTTCAGAAATTGCAAAAAAAGTGACCAACTCGCCGGGCGGAAATGAGTTAAGGATCTTAAGGCTACTACAATACTCCTGTTTTGAGCTTCTGGCAACTCTGGGAGTTCAAACAACATTGCTATTACAGAAGCTTAGTTTAACTTTGCGGGGGATCTTAACCAAAGAATGAGCCATACCTTAACATGCTTGAGCTTACCGCTTAGTAATTTGTGACACAAGTATTAAAACCGTTAAAACACAACCAGTACAGTACCTCTCAATTATAAATTCAGTTTTTTCTTCAAATTACTACACTAAATACAAATTTTAAAGCGATGATACTTAGCGTTTATCAGTAAACGGTGATGTGATGGTCTCGGGCATTCTAGCCGCTGCAAATGAGTCGCGAAGATGGAATCGCTGCATTGTCAACTTCACCGGGTAGTACACTTCGATCGATTGCACTGCTGTATACGTGGAATTTCCCATGAATTCAAGCCTGGAAAAACGTTTTCCCTCCTTGTAGATGCGTTGATGCATTTTTACCCTCTTTACTTTGCTCTCTTGAGGAGATTAAATAACCATTTTCGCGCCGAGTGTTCGATCACCTCTTTCGATGGTCGACGTCTTTTGAATGTAGCTCTCCAAATAGAAAAATTCCGTTTGAACTTTTCAAGTTTTGATTTCAAAAGCTAGCGCATGCGCCCAGATGACAGTATCCCTTTAAGTCGTGTTCATAACTGCGATGGTCATTTACATATTCATTCTTTAATCTGCAGTTCAAATACATGAATTTCACGTATTCATTCTCATATATTCATCACTTACGCCGGTGTATATTACAAACCAACAAATTTACTTCCTACTAGTTGGCTTGTTAGCTCAGTTGGTAGAGCACTGCACCGGCCGGTATTACAGAGGTCTTTTGTTCTATTCCCTTACAAACATATTCATTCTTTAATCCGCAGCTCAAATATATGAATTTCACAAGTCCATTCTCACATATTCATCACTCACGGGTATTGGGCAACAAAATAACCAGCTCCCAGTTGGCTTGTTAACTCAAGGGGTGGAGTGCTGCACCGGTATCGCAGAGGTCATAGGTTCGATTCCAGTAAAAAACTGATTTTTTTCTGCCTTTATTTTCACTACTGCTTAAGTACTGTTCATAACTGCGATTATAACTAACATATTCATACTTTAATCCGCAGTTCAAATATACGACTATGCCGGTAAATTACTGACATTTCCAGAGGAAAAAAAAAGGTTTAAGATTGCTATTACCGGTCTCCATATCTTTTGCTTTGATGGATCATTATTACAAAATTATATATACCGATATTATTAAATAGTGGAGTCAAACACATGCTTAATCATTCGTTCGAAAGTTATACTTATAGCATCTGCTTTTCACGTTCTAGGCTATCCAAGTAATAGTAGTACTTGTCAGAAACACGCCAAAATTTACTAGGTTTGAGCCTTAAGAAGTCAAACGCACCGCAATGAATCCCGGAAAACAATCAACATGCAAATGTAAAATTTGTTACGAGTTTAAAATTATTCGTGGTAGTCGTGGGAAGAGATTCGGAGTCACCTTATAAATTTTCCAGTGAGTTTCTATTCATGCAGAATTGCTGCCTTTTTTGTTATTTTTTCGCCCTCTACCTCCACCTTTGTTATAGCCTCCTACGCAGACGTCTTTGGGCTCGTCACGATTTCCTTGCCCACGAACGTCTGCTGAATTGAACTGCCACTTCCGTTCGTCGGCGGTTAGCCTTTGTTTTGAAGAAACCAATAACGAGCTGCGTAAGAATGGAAATCGACACCCGATTCACGTGCATCGTCTGTGAAAATAATCCAGGGGTCGAAGTCCTACTTTCCGTAAATTGGAAAACGAACTATGATTGGCTAACCGCCTCGAACGGAAGTGGCAATTCAGTTCAGCAGACGTTCGTGGGCAAGGAACGCGTGACAAGCCCAAAGACGTCTGCGAAGGAGGCTACCTTTATTAGGGACTCGCTGAACCTCTTTCCCCTTAATCTTAGAATCTTGAAACGCTGTAATTACCGTTCAGAAAAAATATAGAGGCACAAAGCGAATCCAGCTTTGTTGTTGTGAACTTTTATACAGAGATCCTGTTTTGCCCTCCCAAGCTAGTTGCTATGTGGGTCATGTTCTCTGTTCAGACGCCAAAAATAATTCTTGGAAGATATAGAGGGGTATTTCTGTGGACTAATGGCAGGAGCGTCCACGGCAATTTGACCGGTTTTAAACCCTAAAGAAATTTTAACTACTGCTTATTTTAATAAGCCTCCCGATCGCTACCTTATCGTGGTGATGTGGTATATGTGTCTCAGCAATTCAACCCCGTGAGTTATATGTCGTCCGGAGTCTTGTATTCCTGGCTGGGCCATGCACCCATGCCGGACAGGTCAAAGGATAGGGTAGTGGCGAAAACTAATCCCTTAATCCCGTCTCCCCGACCCTCAGCCCCATCCTGACAAACAAACAAATGATCGTGTTATGGAAAGAACAACAGAGGAGTTAACTACAACTGTGTGCCATATCCACGGCCTAGGGAGTTTCATATATTCATTTTCACATTCATCACTCACGCTTATATTACGAACTAACAAAATGACCGGCTCCCAGTTAGCTTGTCACTTCGGTTAGTAACTTGGCACTTCACCGGTATCGCAGATTTGTTTCAGGCTTTATCTTGACTACTGATTAATACTTGTTTATATGTGGGATGATCACTCACATCTTCTTACTTAAGCCGGCGTGTATGTGCTAAGGAAATTATTGTATGGAATATCAAACCTTTGCGGCTTGGTGTTGGTGCCAGGTGGAGTATGGCCGCCATGTTGGATTATTATGATTATTATTAGGATATTATTGGGCAACACCACCGTCGTCCTCGTGCGTACGCGCCCACGAACAATACCGGTAGCCATTTTTACTATGAGAAAAGCAGTTGACTGTTTTCTATAGGTATGGTGCTCCGCTTGGCGGCCCTTCGGGCCGCCGGAGCTCATCTATTAAAACTTACTCTTCACCTAGTTAAAATCCATTGAAGTCCTCTATTCTACAAAGAATTTTATAGCGGAGCTCCGGCGGCCCAAAGGGCCGCCAATGGGAGTACCATACCTATAGAAACCCGTCAACTGTTTTTCTCATGGTAAAAATGACTAGCGGTATTGCTCGTGGGCGCACACGACGACGACGACGGTGGTGTTGCCCAATAACTAATAATATCCTAATAATAATTATAATAATACTCCACCTGGCCCATTAGCTGACCGGCTAGTTTACAGTGTACACCCAGCGTGCATCTTTGATACTGGACATCCATCTTATAGCCAATTGACACCTGTCAAAACAAGGTATCCGCTGACCAGTGTCACGTGACCATATCGCGGGCTCAAGTTAAGACCTCATCGAGGTCAGCTGATTTTTTGAAGTTGACCGCTGACCAGGTACTTTCTTTCGATTTGATCGCAGGTTCAAGCCAGGTGTGGGACACCCAAACCAAATCGAGGCTTAATTTTTCGCGCGCTTTCTGCGGCTCGTAATTTCACATTCATTGGTTTCTTTATTTTGAGCAAACAACTTCATCTTCTTCGATCGAAGTTTGTCTTTAAATTCGCGTAAAAAGCATAAAAATCAAGAACTTGTCAAAAGATACTCTAGAAGGTGAATTTGCAAGTGATGAAAGGAAGAGCGATTTTTCTCAAGAAAAGCTTCATACTTGGATCGATTGTGCGGTCGAAAACTGTATAATTTAACGCTTCAAGGGCTTTCACTTTACCGCGGCACCTTGCATCTCCCTAAGAAAGGTCACTTAACAGTTCACCTGTGTTAATGGGAGGAACGAGTAGCTCAAACTCTGTGGAAAAAAGCTCTCTCTTTGGACAAACCGTTCGCTATTTTTGCGGATGCTTGTTTTTACTTGACTGAAGCTTACGTATTTTCAAGTGGTAGAAACCTCTACAACACACGACAGTGATGTAAATTAAATAAATAGAAGCTTAACATTTGGTTTAATCGTTGTTACTTTAGTTCAGGAATGAAACTTGTATTTTTTTCTCTAGAATGGATATAAATAACAATCATCTGTACTCGTTTTGGACGCAAAGAAGTAGTTGAATTGTTTGTTTGTTTTTGTTACGTTGTTTTCTTTGCAAGCGAACGAGTGTTTTTAATCGGCTTGGCCGACTGTTTTTTGATCTTGGTACCTCAACAGCGTTAAGAAACTTTTGCCCTTATCTTAATAACACGTAATCACAATGAGTCCTCGTAAAAGTAAGGATTAAAGGCTCAAGCTCGAGTTAAAAAAAAAAAGCCGATCAAATGCATGTGGATGTGCACGTCTCAAAATCTGACATCATAAAGTTGTCAAAATGCTGTCAAAAATGTCAAATACCAGCGCGCTTCACTCGTCATTTGAAAAACGTTTTAGAGATCTTCCTCGAAAGCGCCCTGTAAACAACAATATTAAGTTTCGCCATCCATAAACATGTCGTCTTAATTTGTTTGAACCGGTAAGAATCAGCGTTTGGATGTTAAAAACACCGAAATGGGTTGACTGGCTGGGCTGGCTTTGATAAATTTTATAGTGGACGGGTCTGCGAGAGAAATGCTGGTGTGGTTTGGCAAGCGCTTTCTTTGTTAACTGAACGACGCTTTGCCACTGAGAATCATTAATTGAAGAAGGCTCTTCGGAAGACATGGGAAGTACCATTATTAAAACTATCAAAGCTCTTTAGCGTTTTGTGTCAGCCAAGGAAAGATTTTGTGGGAAATGGCGCTATTATTCATCTCTGTCACGTTCCAAGTGATTGCTGCCTCAGTGATTCCTGGTGACTGCTCTAAACGATCAGGTGTGAACCTCTTTTTTGTCTTTTCTACGGACATTTTTGTCAAAATTGCTAAGCAATTTTTGTTACTTGTCTAATTTCCCCACCTTCTCCAAGAATCTTTGAAGAAATATCATTCGTATTGTGCTTTGTTTTCTTGTAATACTTATGTTTGTTGTTCTGTTGTTTCTGAACCGCGGTCAATTCCTTTTCACTGCTCTTAAAGATCAGTTTTTACTTTTTATTGTCTTTTCTACGGGCATTTATGTCAAAATAAATACCGATTTGTCTAGATTAATCAGTACAAGCAATTTTTATTACAAGCTAGTCTTGTTTAATTTCTCCACCTTCTCCATCTTCCAGCAAAACACTCGCATCGTACTTTTAGTGTTTTTTTTTATCCGCTTTGAACTACGTTACGCTTTCATCTGAAAGTAGTTAGGACTCACGAATGTCTGTATTTTTTTGCAAACGTTTGCTATCGAAAACTCTTCGTTTTCCCTGCTGCTGCTCAATTGTTTTGGACACAAATTAAACTAGACCAAATAAAGCCATGCGAAGTTGCTCGGTGAGACTGTGCAGCTCCGATTCTAGGCTTGGCCTGGCTAAATATATATATGGCCTTCAGCTTTTCTTTTTATAATCGCTACATACCAGACTGGAATGGTGTTCCATCGAACATCATCAATGCACCTTCTTTAAGCAGTTTTAAGTCCTATCTATTACACTATTTGTGTCAATTTTAAATCAGATGTAACTTGTGAGAGACAAGTATGTAATTTAATTAGGTTAGCTTTGGATTGTATTTCAATTTTACTTCTTTATTTCTAGTGTCAATCTCAAAGCAGGGGTGACTTGTAAGAGACAAGTATTCGATTTAATTTGATTAGGTTAGCTTTGGGCCACGTTTAAATTTCACCTCTTAGTTTTTAGAATGTTTAATACAGTAATACCCCACATATAAGAACCTGAATTTTCCAATTTAACCTAAATAGGTTCTTATATAAATGGTACTTAAAGCAAATTTAGGCTACCAAGGTTCTTAAAATAGGTTCATATATTTTCATATGAATTTTATCTGAATATACTATATTAGTGATAAATATCATCTCATAATACAGTATAAATCATTTTTTTGTACCATAGAGAAATGCCTATAGGTAGTTCACTGCAGGTACAGTATATGTCCTTAACAAAACATAACAAAGAAACTCGTTCAGCAGTTTTTACCTTTACACTCTTACAGCAACCCCACTCATAAGAAGCTAACTAAAAATTTAAGCCTTAATAGGTTCTTATGTGCAGGGGGCTTAAAATGAAAATTGTAGCCTAACAGGTTCTTAAAACCCAGATTCTTATATGTAGACTATTACTGTATTAGATAATATTCTTTGTATGGGAATTTACTTTCTCCCAATTATTCTCCAGTCATGCACTTTTTTGTATCAACTTAGATGTATTCGCATGGCAAAGTATTATTACACTTAAAACTTAAAATTAAACTTAAAGTAAGCTCTTTCTCATCAATGTACACATCCTTTGGACTTCCTTCTCCTGCATGCAGCCTTTCAATTAATTTTATTCATAGCTGGTCACACCAATCTTGTGGTATGTTTGGATGACATTTGGCACTAATGTTTAATGGGATTTTTGATGTTTGTTGAAGTATGTTGTGCAATTTCAAATGTACATGGAGAAATGTGGGACTAGTCCCTACCTTTCTTGCAAAATAGAAAATCAAGTTAAGATGGCTAAAACGGATTTCCAGCACTTTTGCTTTGGTGAATCATTACCTTAAATCCTCATACTACATTGTTAATTACCTTGATAGTGATATCAACCAAATGCCCAATATCTTATTATCAAGTTGCTTAATCTTGCACTTGGCTGGCCAGAAAAGCAGCTGGATTTCTTTTTGAAAACACTGTAGGGGCATTGATTGATGAGCTTAATGTCAGCAAGCAGTTTTTTTTGCGATAGCAAGGTCAAGAAGTAACTGATTAAAACAAATATCTTGGTCTTAATGCATATCATCTAAATATTTTTATTGATTTCCATGTATCTTTCTTTCATAATTTTTTTGAGGCATACATATATCGAGAGGATACACAATTTCTGTTCTCCAATAGTCTCATGGGAGGCTTTGGAAAACTGAAATTGCATTCATTATGAAGTGATGATCTGAATCACTATATATCTGATATATCTCAATTTGCAAAGGAATTTTTATTACCTTACTCAATAGAACGCTTGTTTTTAGAAAAACAAGGGGGTAAAAGGGGGTGCATATCTGGCTCAGATCACCTTTCCATACTATTTTGTACAGCATTAGGTCTGTAACTTGAGTGAGGTCAGATGGGTGATATGACAAGCAGACTATATGTAAATGCCAGTAGAAGAAAGAATGCTGTTGGATCTCCGCTCTTAGGCTTGGCTAAATATATATATATATATATATTACATCTTCCTCAATGATCTCTGATAAAAAATAAAAATATGTTTCAGTTTCAATGGGGCATTTGCCATACAAAAGTCCCAGTCTCCAACTCCCCATACAGAACCACAATTTAATAGCATTTTGTATTAAAAACTCAGATTTGTTTGTTTTGGTTAACGTCCCACTTCTAAATATTAAAGGAAAATGAAATATTAATGTCAATATCATCTACTAAGGTAGGGTCCATTATAAAAGTGATGGGGGTGGGTGAGTGGCATTTCTGTGCTCCTAGGGTGGAAATCTTTTGTGTGTGTGTGTGTGTGTGTGTGTGTGTGTGTGTGTGTGTGTGTGTGTGTGTGATAATGCATGAGTCTATTTTTTTCTTAATAATCTACTGGAAAACTTTGTTTCGCTTTTGCCCTACCTCCCTTCCCCATCACTTTTCTACTGGTCCAACCCTAACTTTAGGATTTATAACACGCATATGGATTTTAGCCTGTCTGTTTTTTTCAACATCCACTCGCAGTGATCATGAAATAAAAGTAAAATGATGCTCCCCATTGTCATCATTATATATTCGAACGAGGATAATTTGTGCAGGATTAATTTTGCGCGCGTGCCAAAACCATCTAAACAACTTATACCGGCCACGACCTCATTTTACAATCTCCACAGTCCAGCACCTTTACACAATGCTTTTTATGTTGATGTATAGTAGATATTTTTGTAGTTGTCATTTAAATGCGCTCTCCTTTTGATAATTAAGGTTACCCTACATGCCGCAGGAACACCAGTTGTATTTCTTGCGCTCCTACGTCGTGGGTTAGAGCGATGCAGTCCTCCGCGAGGAAAAGGTTCTCTGTCATGCAACCTCTGCTCAATCCTGAATTTCTGCCTGATTTTTGCTGGCTTTCTTGTGCTCTTGTCGCAGCTTCTCGTTTTCTGCCGAGAGATTTCGGTTGGTTCGGATGAGCTCCTCCAAGAGCACAAGACAGTCTTTAGCCGAATCCGGACGAATAATTCCATTTGCCATCCTGAACGATGTCAAATGCGTGTGATAAAAACTTCAAGGTAAAATCACTGTCAAGATCACAGTAAAGGGATGTTTACATGGAGGGAGCATGTTCCGGCTAACCGAGTTACCCGGCTAACGTGCTACTCTGAGAGGGCCAACTTTTCATACGTTTCTTTAAAAAACGCATTGAAGCGTTTACATGCTAGACAGGGTAGCCCCGCCTTCCCGGGGCACACTGTCTACTTGCCCGGGGCACCCATCTAGGCGGGCTAGCTTTTTGCCATGTAAACGGTCAGTGCCGGGTTATCTCGGCAGACCGTGAAAGAAGCGATAAATTTTAGGTCAACTTTTAAAGTTAACTGCCCCTGGTGACAACAATCAATTACCAGAGTGAAAAATAACGACCCTGCACACAAAAAAGCGGCCGCTAACGGAATGAGCGATCAACAAATTGAACTTACCGTTAAAAAAGACTCCTTCGTCCGCCATCTTGTTTGCTGTTCTCACGGCCGATCTAAAAATAGCCCACTGACTATCCCGCCTAAGTGAGATCCATGTAAAGACGGGCTATGTTTCAACCCTGCTAGCCGAATAACTCGGTTAGCCGGGGCACCCTCCCTCCATGTAAACAGGCCCTAAGGATCTGATCTTCACCAACCGAACAACGAACTAAAGTTCAACCATTCAAAGGCTCAAGAGGATTTGCACGCTCTTTTTCTCAAATCTGCCCCCTGATGTTTACCCTCGCTCTGATGATCAAATAGGTAGTCGCTGACCATTAGTACTATGGTTCGAAAATGCGAATCGGCGCTAAAAGGTTGAGCGAAGAGGAAGAGGTCCTTGAGAACGCAGCTTGACTTTGTGATAGAGCATAGGCTGGTAATTTGGGAGTTGCAAGGTGAGGTCGACGTAATTCTGTTTATTTCTGATGTATGTAGCAACACTTATGTTTACCATTTCCTAAAAACCGTACACTGTGACTCATTTGCATCTTTTGTGGCAATTGAACACAAAAAATGAGTTGTTATGATTATTTTTATAGGCTTGAGTCTTACTGATCTTTTAAGCTTAAAGTTAAGCTTATATGCAGACAGAAATTAAGATACTAACACTTCAATGTTATATATTGCGTAAGGCCGCATTTATGGGAAATCGGAAAAGTTGTCTTCCACACGGTACACGCATAGCATACGTCCAAGGTCAAGTAACGCTATGTGTAATGAAAACGTAAAGCTTGTGGGATGTGGCTGGAGTGACAAGGATACTTCACAAATTAATGTGATCAAGTAGGCTGAAGCCACTCAAAAGGCACTAAGGCCACAAGGTAGCGGGCATTACCCCTTAAATCTACCAAAGCAAAGATTGATCCCAAGCATTAGCAGCCATGGACAGCTGTTTCGGCCTTGTTAGGCCTCATCAGCATGGCTTAGCTAATGCTCAGGCTCAAGTACCCACATATCAATAAAACAAGCAATGAAAACGTAAAGCTTGTGGGATGTGGCTGGAGTGACAAGGATACTTCACAAATTAATGTGATCAAGTAAGCTGAAGCCACTCAAAAGGCACTAAGGCCGCATTGTGTAGTCAAGTGTTGGTTACGGTACAATAACAGGGGAAATACACGGTTTCAAAGGGCTTTAAATCTTTAGGCACGAGTTAAAGCCAACGTCATACGAACGCTCTTCAAAAACCTAGATCGAAGTTCACAGTCTTCATTTACAAAATGTTATTCATTAATTAATCTACGCCGCCCAATGGGTCACGCAACATCAGTCACACGACCAAAAAACTCTTGAACATCACCTCCAGAATTGAGAGTCTATAAACTCGAAATGGCATGCAAAACAAAAACTTATATGAACAGTGTTATAGGCAATGGTATTCAATCCTGTTCAAAGCTCAGTTGTGATTTTTAATGGATCTGACCTTTTTTTTGTTGATAATTTGGAAAAATAGGCAAAATGACAAAATAAGGTTTTGTTCCCACTTTGTGCCAAAACACTAGTGCCTGGGTACCACCACAAAGTAGTGTTAAGTTTACACTGACTGGTTACCCAATATGTATATCTGAGTGCGTTGACATGGGCAGTCATTTAAGGCCTACATGTGTGCCACATGTGTGTTTTTTGCTATTTGGAACGGAAATGGCAGTATTAGTGCACAGGATACCCAGAAGATTTCACTCTAATGACATTTATCGTGAAGTTGTTTTTAAATCTGGGTCATGGATGACCCAGATTCATGGCGCCAGCTCAGCTGGAAATGGGTATTGGTACCCAGATGTAAAACAAGAATTTTTTTTATTGTTCTTGGGCACTGTGCTAGGGCACCAAGTGTAAACATGACCTTATGGGTATTTTGGCTAAATTGTCTTTTGTTTCTTACTTGTGTTTTAGTGGGTATGTTGTAGGTAAAAATTAAATTCAAGGTTGAATCTCAATTCCCTTTGTCTCCTAACCCTCATTATAAATGATTACATTTTCAATGCTGGTTGATATTTTTCAACCTTAATTTAATTTTTACCTACAGCAGCTACATGTATATCCCATGGAAAGCATCTATCTTTTAAATACAAGGAGGTGTTTCCACATTGTATATAGAGTCTATTTGTATGGTAAGCTATTATTGTTTGGTCATTAATTTCTTATTCTTCTTGTGTACTGCCAATGCGAGGATAGCCCAGCTGAGAGGATATATATCCAGGTAGTTGAAACATGGATAGTTACTTGGGAAACCGATAGTTAATCAGCCTGCTTTTTTATGTTAGATGAAAAAACACAACAAAGTGAACCGTAAAAAGTCTGGAAAAGACGAAAAAAGAGATTTACAGGGAAGGGGTCAAATGAAGTAGAGAGCTCTTCAACTTACAGTAAGAAGGAGCAGAATCACGGTGGCTTGGAAAATGATTTTGATCATGCAGACAATGACAGTGAGGATCAGATTGGCCATAACTTTCAGAACTATCTGAACACTTCTAACAATGGTAGTGAAAATCAGAATGATCATAGCCTTGAGAACAGTATCATCTCTTCAGATAATGATAGTGAGGAGAAAAAATGTTGATGGTGTTGATGAAGACGAACTTACAGCCTGTAGCACTGATAATGACAGTGAATACAGTAATAAATGCGTTGATTTAAATGATCTTAAGGTCATAAAACTTATTGAACAACCCAAACCAACTGAGGATCCACTATGGGTGAACATGTTAGTGTATCACAGAAAAAAGAGGAAGTTCTTAAAGCTGTTGAGAAACCCACTTGGTAAGTTAAAAGGTAAGTTGTATGTACTGTAGCACTAATGTTAACATAAAAAAAATTTGGGTGAACATTGGCAATGTTTATCATCCACTTTTCTATTGTTCCACAAATCCACATTAAGAACTACATGTAGTACAACCAGGTCTGTGCTCTGAGAAAGACAGTAAAAAGCCCGAAGCTCTCAACCTGTGAAAGCCAGGGTCCTTGGGATATGGGTCTTATGAGAGAAATATTTCCTAGTTTTCTTAGTCTTCTGAGGGTAAACGTACAGCCAGAGTACAGACCTGGAAATAGCAGAAAGCTAACTTTTTTTCCAAGAGCCACCTTCCTGGGGCTCAAGTTAAATTTCAATCAGTCTATGGAAGTCACAAGAACCATTGTAAATAAAGTGAGATATTATCCCTTTGCTGCGGAATTTTTCCAGATGTTCAAGTTTCTAAACCTTTTCAATAACACAGTTGTATCAACTTTCGCTTTGCAAATACTGTAAATTTTAGCAGCATTAGATTCACTGGCAAAAGCTTTCTACACTTTAGATACAGTGAACGTATGGTGAGATTTTATCACCTGGAGAAGAATGTGGGTCAGGTTTTTGCAAGATAAACGGGAAGATTATTAGTAGACCAGTGCAGAATTCGAGTGAAGGCTTGTGTACGATCTTTGAATTTCTCCACCTTTTTCAGTGAGCACATGAAAAAATGCAGCTTATAAGTAGACCGGTGAAGGATGCGAGTGACGGCTTTGTGTCAGATCTTTGAATTTCTGCACCTTTTTCAGTAAGCACATGACAACAGGCAGATTATTAGTAAACCAGTGCAGAAAGCGAGTGACGGCTTTCTCTCATATCTTTGACTTTCTGCACCTTTTTCACTGAGCACATGGAAACAGGCAGATTATTAGTAGACCACGGTGCAGAATGCGAGTGACGGCTTTGTGTCAGATATTTGACTTTCTGCACCTTTTTAAGTGAGCACATGAAAACAGGCAGATTATGAATAGACCGCGCTGCAGAATGCGAGTGACGGCTTTGTGTCCGATCTTTGAATTTCTGCATCTTTTTCAGTGAGCACATGAAAACAGACAGATTATTAGTAGACAAGTGCGGAATGCGAGTGACGGCTTTGTGTCACATCTTTAAATTGCTGCACCTTTTTCAGTGAGCACATGAAAACAGGCAGATTATTAGTAGACCGCGGTGCAGAATGCGAGTGACGACTTTGTGTCAGATCTTAGAATTCCTGCACCTTTTTTAGTAAGCACATTAAAACAGGCACGTTATTAGTAGACCGCGGTGTAGAATGCGAGTGACGGCCTTGTGTCAGATCTTTCAATTTCTGCACCTTTTTTAGTGAGCACATGAAAACAGGCAGATTATTAGTAGACCGCGCTGCAGAATGCGAGTGACGACTTTGTGTCAAATCTTTGAACTTCTTCACGTTTTTCAATGAGCACATCAAAACAGGCAGATTATTAGTAGACCGCGTTGCAGAATGCGAGTGACGGCCTTGTGTCAGCTCTTTGACTTTCTGCACCTTTTTCAGTGAGCACATGAAAACAGGCAGATTATTAGAAGACCGCGGTGCAGAACGGAATGACGGCTTTGTGTCAGATCTTTGACTTTCTGCACCTTTTTCAGTAAGCACATGAAAACAGGCAGATTATTAGTAGACCGCGGTGCAGAATGCGAGTGACGGCTTTGTGTCAGATCTTAGAATTTCTGCACCTTTTTTAGTGAGAACATGAAAACAGGCAGATTACTAGTAGACCGCGCTGCAGAATGCGAGTGACGACTTTGTGTCAAATATTTGAACTTCTGCACCTTTTTCAATGAGCACATCAAAACAGGCAGATTATTAGTAGACCGCGGTGCAGAATGCGAATGACGGCTTTGTGTCAGATCTTTGACTTTCTGCACCTTTTTCAGTGGACACATGAAAACAGGCAAATTATTAGTAGACCGCGGTGCAGAATGCGAGTGACGGCTTCGTGTCAGATCTTTGAATTTCTGCACCTTTTTCAATGAGCACATGAAAACAGGCAGGTTATTAGTAGACCGCGCGGCAGAATGCGAGTGACGGCTTTGTTACAGATCTTTCACTTTCTGCACCTTTTTCAGTGAGCATATGAAAACAGGCAGATTATTAGTAGACCGTGGTGCAGAATGCAAGTGACGGATTTGTGTCAGATCTTTGAATTTCTGCACCTTTTTCAGTGAGCACATGAAAACAGGCAGATTATTAGTAGACCGTGGTGCAGAATGTAAGTGACGGATTTGTGTCAGATCTTTGAATTTCTGCACCTTTTTCAGTGAGCACATGAAAACAGGCAGATTTTTAGTAGACCGCGGTGCAGAATGCGAGTGACGGCTTTGTGTCAGATCTTTAAATTTCTGCACCTTTTTAGTGAGCACATGGAAACAGGCAGGTTATTAGTAGACCGCGATGTAGAATTCGAGTGACGGCTTTGTGTCGGATCTTTGAATTTCTGTACCTTTTTCAGTGAGCACATGGAAACAGGCAGATTATTATTACCCAAGTGCAGAATGCGAGTTACGGCTTGGTGTCAGATCTTTGAATTTCTGCGCCTTTTTCAGTGAGCATATGAAAACAGGCAGATTATTAGTAGACCGCGCTGCAGAATGCGAGTGACGGCTTTATGTCATCAGATCTTTGAATTTCTGCACCTTTTTCAGTGAGCACATGAAAACAGGCAGATTATTAGTAGACCGCGCTGCAGAATGCGAGTGACGGCCTTGTGTCAGCTCTTTGACTTTCTGCACCTTTTTAGTGAGCACATGAAAACAGGCAGATTATTAGTAGACCGCGGTGCAGAATGCGAGTGATGGCTTTGTGTCAGATCTTAGAGTTTCTGCACGTTTATCAGTGAGCGCATGATTACAGGGAGATTATAAGTAGACCGGTGCAGAATGCGAGTTACTTCTTTGTGTCACATTTCTGAATTTCTGCAAATTTTTATGGAAGTTTTTGGGTTTTGAATAGTCTAATAAAGTTAATATTATTAATTAATGTGTGACTTGTTTTTTCTTTATTTTAGGATTAGTGTGAAATGAAGGAAGGCTGAGGCATACCTATTGTAAATTTTTTTATTAATAAAAAATTGTTTTTCTGAGTGAAAACTGAGATCAATAAT
Source organism: Pachyseris speciosa (assembly GCA_016490735.1). NCBI lineage: Eukaryota > Metazoa > Cnidaria > Anthozoa > Scleractinia > Pachyseridae > Pachyseris > Pachyseris speciosa. The sequence goes on from JAEMWC010000531.1 coordinate 231,037, forward strand.
TAATGACTGATTAGTTTAGGCAACAGATAATCAATGTACAATCAGTGAGTAATTAGTTTATTACTCATTCAGTATTGCGAACTACTCGGTTTGTAATAATTATAGAGACCTAACCAAAGGTTAACAAGAGTTTTAGTCATTGATTGATCATTGTTGTCACTGATTGGTGATTGGGCTTGTGATCCACATGAATACAGATACTGCAATAGAAATAAAATTAGTATCCTGTCGGAATACACCTTTCATTTAAATGAACTTTTGCCTATGAAACAACTTCTTTTTCGTTTAAAGGTTTTTTTCTCCTTTGATGGGCCACTGCAACTCAAGAAAATCAGTAAATGACTGTTCGCCACCTGGCTTTGTTCTAGATTTCTCGAGTAAGTTTCATTTTGGATAGTCCTTTTAAATTTTATTATAATTGAACATTCCAGTTGATGGGAGATACCGCAACCTGTTTTGGTCCTTCCAAATACAGTTCAGCTGAGGCAAATCTTGAAAAGATCCTTTGGACTAACATAAACGAGGAGGGCCCTCCTGGATGGAAGTATTTTTTACAGACTCTAATTGGGTTGCCATATAGTCTGGGAGATTGTTCGTGTGGTAGATACCATTTCATGCAGGCAAAGCAGTGTGCGAGATGTTCATCCCCAAACTGAATAGAATGCTTGAAATAGTAGCGTACAATCCCAGCAGACAACACAAATTTGTCCTGAAGGACTTGTCCATTGTCTGCCACCCAAGACGATAAAATATTGCCAGACCGAATTCCTGTGGGTTGCATTTGTGATCCATATGTAGTTGACTGAATTTTTATTGTTCCAAATTTCTGTATACTTTCTACCAGATTGGCTCTTTCAATCTCCCTTCCTGGGTACATGATTTTATAAACTTTTTTCAACAATGTCGCGTCATCCACATCCAAATGAACAAGTTTATAACTGGAAGGATGGGTAACCACGGAATCGTTTCTCCAGTTTACACCATGAAAAGGTGCCTTTGCTGCTATCTTTTGAAACTCGTGTGTGATGCACCAATTGTGAGGATAAAAGTCCCCAAAATCACTGTCCGACATTCCCGAAAGGGAACATAAACCCAAAAATTCATCTTTGTACTGGTCTGGTAACTTCATATCTTTTAATTGCCTTGATATTAAGAGTTTTCTCATGAGTTGCAACTCAACTGATCTCTTGTTGGTTGTTTGCTGCCCATTATTCCATTAAAGCGTTCGAAACTGAAGCACCAAAAGCTAGTTACAGGTCCGTGGTCGAGTATGACCTATTTGAGATGATTATGTAAGTGCATATTGGGTGTGATCAGATGTTTTCCGTACAGAGTCTCTACTGTCTTGCAGAACTTGAGTATTAACCGGTCAGCTATGTCCAGGTCAGTTCTAGAAATCACGGATTGGCATAGGTATTTGCATGCTAGCACAAATGTTTGCCAGCATTTGAAATGCTCATCTGGTAAAATACCTTTAAGACAGTAAATTGAAAAAATGAGTGTCCAATTTTTCCATTGATGTGCCGTGTACGAGCCAGTTGTGTATAATTTTATGCTTTCATTGCTTTTTTTTCTTTTACGCGCATTGCCTGTTGAATTACATTACTTCGCTTTCTAAGCGTCCAGGTTTCCAAATGCCTGTAAGACGGGAAAAGGGCAGTTTTCGGCACATAAAGCACATATACTTCACTTTAAAAGGAACAAAGACTCACTTCATGACCAATGTTAGAAGCCTCTTGAAAAGAAAATCATATACTACAGTTTGATTTTCTATAATTTCAGAAATCACTGAGCGCTCAAACTTCACTTAAACCGTTGTTAATATAAAAGAAGACATCTCGTCACCTTTTCCTCTTCTGGAGCGGTTGATTCTTTTGAAGGTACTTCATCGGGAAGAGAGGCTTCTCCAACGCCAAATTCTGGAAGTTAACACAAATCTGTTACACATCTGTAAGGACAACAATGCCTGATTTATATTTGTCAGATATGCCACGTATATGATTATATTACTGGCTCGTACAAAAAGTCTTTACAGGTCACCAGAGAGATGCATTTTTATTTTATGCTCACCTTGAGTGTCTGGTGATGGCACGCCCTTATCATTTCTGATGGTTGAATCATTGCAAGATAATTCCTGGGCAACAGAGAATTCCTCAAGGATAACTGTGTTGAAAGTGATACAGCATGGCTCATTTTGAGTGACTTCCAACCACATTTATTGCGTAAAAGCTTAACTGTTGTGGTCACTTTATACTCACATTCACCATTTTCTGAAGTTGTAGCCTGATCAGCCCCAAAGCCCACTAAATATCTTTTCCTTCCGTGCCTCTTGAAGGTTGAACATGATACCACGTTGTTGCAGTGAGAACAATAGACATACCCTTTACCTATTTCTCCTCGTTCCATAATTTCTACGCAAACTCAAATTTGTCAGATCCAGAGTGAAAGATTTATCTATGACATGCGTATGTAATACGCCTCTTGCGATCGAATAACTGGATATAGGTAAGTATTGAACTCAAGAGACCCTATGGTTGCAATATAATGCGAGGGAGTGCACGTGGTGTGTTTTGACCCTAAAGGTCAACTGAATGCCACTTAAAGTTAAAAATGACAGCGTTCGTCCTGAGTTACCTTTACAAACTTTAAAATTTAAACTAAAGTTTATAGAAAGATTTTAACCGCTTTAAGTTGCTTTAATTTAAAATTAAAGGCACTAAAACCCAAAAGCTCATTTTTGGGATAAATTAAAGATCATTAAAACAAGACCAAAGGCAAGGAGCCTTTCTATTAATCAAAAGGCCAATTAAAGGTATAACCAAAGGTATATTCTACATTTAGAGCATTTAATGCTACAATTAAAGACAGTTAAAGATCAAACAGAACTTTTGGTGAGCTTTAATTTTTCACAAAAGACAGCAAAATCTAAGCGTTCATCCTGTAAACGTCACAAGCGCTCTGATTGACAAGATAGTTGTGAAGTACGCGGGCACCATACTGTAGGAAACAGTGGCGTATGACATCTTCAAGATGTGGGAAGACCTTTTCCTCTCACAGAAGGAGCGCGAAAACATGTTGCTAGAGGGCATTCAGAGCGAGGACCTCAACAAGATCCGCTCATGGGCAGGGGACAAGAAAACCTCTGGCGTCGCCTTGGAAAACTAGATGGAAAAGGTTTTCGGGAAAAAATATCGAATCCGGCTGGACCACCAGATCTTGACTGACCACGGAGTCTTCTTTGCTGAAGCTCTTTATAACGACCTCGTATTTGAGCTGACCCTTGCGGCCCAAAAAATGTTGTCAGGGGCTCCGAAGTGTCGAAACTCACATACAAGTTGACAAACATCCAGCTCGAGTACGAAATGGTCAGAAGCAAAACTCTGGCTGATGAGACGCACAGCACTTATTCCGCCGGCAAGGAATTTTTGTACGATCATGTGGTTGGGAAAAGATGGTGGCCTTCAAAAAAGGCACTGACACAACGTTAAACCTCAAAGTTACCCCCAAGACAAGGTCCCTGAAAGGCCTCCTTCTGCTCTTTGTTGAGCCGTATGTCGCAGGAACCAGGGATTCAGAAAACTGAGTATTTCAACCCCGACTTCACGAAAGTGACCGTCACAGTGAACGGCTCGCCCAACATGGGGGTGTACAACAACGGTATCGAAGGAAAGGACATTTGGGAGGAAGTCAGCCGCTTCTTCGGCAAGCCAAAAAATAAAACACACTTTTCCGCCTTGGGGCGGAGTCACAAGAATGTGTAGAAGTTCTACAACGACAAGTTTGGGCTGTTGATCGATTTGCGCTCCATGGCAGATCAAATGATGCATGGCAGCGGAATGCGTCTTGTGAACAGCACAGACGGGGCCCAGCTTGAACTCGAGCGGGACGCCAGCGGCTCGGGCACTGTGAACTGCCTCATCTTCGTATTCAGTGATTCGCAGTTCAACATAATTGGGCGCCAATTGGAATCTTTGCAATACTAAGAAACCCTGCATTCCTGCATTTCTGCTTTTGCCCCTGGGCAACGGCATTGCAGGTATCCCCGCCCTGAGGCAGAATGGACCCGAATAACATCCCGTTAAATGCTCTCATTGTTGGTCCGACAAATTCAGGCAAATCAAGCTTCGTGGTGGACCAGTTCATGGGCCCTTTCCGCGGCAAGTTCGACTACATCGTGCTCATCTGTCCAACATTCGCGCACAACAAAACCTACTCCCGATTTGGTGAGAACGATCCACGGGTTGATGTGCGCACAGGCCAGCTGGTCAATCTCGCCTTTTCCGCTCGACACGTTGGCATCAGCGTTTGGGCGCTGACCCAGAAGATAACCAGCATCACGGCTCCCTTCCGGGAGAACGTGGCGGTGATCGTTCTTTTTTACAACCCATCGGCCAAGACCACGAATGCCATCATTGATGATTACGCCGGCGAACTATCCCAAGACGAATACAAAGGTCTGATTTCAAAGCTAAAAGATCGAACGTTTTCTTATCTCGTGTTCTCGCTTCGCCACCCCTTTAGGGTTGAGATATATCCCCGCCCAGATGCGTAAATTTTGAATTTAAAAAAAAGGAAAAAATGTTATATATTGTGTTGTTATGTTGTTCTGTTGAAGCAACAATAAGCAACAATTAACAAGAATAAGCAACGAGTCGCACAATGGCTGAAGAGCTTGCAATTGCAGAAGTTATGGACCTGCTGGAAGCCGAGCCGTCGAGCAAGCCAGCGGAGGTGTTCTGGGCCCTGGGCCTGACATTCCTGCTCTCCGTGAGCAGCTGGCCGTGCTGGTGTCGACAGGCAAAGCCGAAGAGGCCATCGGAGTGCAGTTGACACACGAGCAGGTGAAGCGCCTCAACGACAAAGAAGTTGATAAATATTTTAAAAGGTACGAAACTTACGTGGGCTCAAAGAAAACAGCTTGATCGACAGCTTCATTTTTCTTGTAACCAAAGCTGTCGGAGCGGCTGTCCACATCAAAGACATCAACGCTTATCAAAAAGAACTCAAACACGACTACATCATCACCAAAGAGCTCTCCAACCTTGCCGGCAACCTTGCTCTAAAATGCGGCCGCTTTCTTGCTGTGGCCAACGCGGCGCCCATCACCATAAAAGACATTGTTTTTACCCGCAGTTACCACAGTTCCCGCAGTTTCCACCCCGAGGCGGGGTTGTAGGAGGGGTTGGAGGCGAGGAAACATTCACAGAGTAAGGAAGAAATTCCTGAACAAACCCTTGCAATCCTTAGCTATCCTCAGCAACTGCTGAATAATTACTGAAAAAATGTTCAGGATTTTTTCATTTGCTTATATACCATTGCATGAATTGAACTTTCCCTGCTTCAACGCAGGATATTTCCTCGGTCAAGGCAAGATGTCAGCCAAACAACCTGAGAGCCAGGGGAGAAGCGAAACACTGGCAACACAGAACCCGCAACCCCGGCAATCGTCACCTCGGGGCAGGAATCTGGGCGGGAGTTCGCAGGATATTTCACAACAAATGACTTCGCCAAAAAAATCCCAAGCGAGTGGCAGCTGGAAAAGCGGCTGCTGCAAAAACGCGGCTGGCCCGCGAACAGCAGAAAATACCCGCAGAGGAGGCTGCTATCATAATTGCATAAAAACAAAGCGAAAAAAGCCGCTAACCCGCCTCTGGGCGGGGGTGCGCCAAAAGGTGACGGCTCTGCTGACGAAGACACCCACCCCGAGGAGGGTCCTGGGCCACCAAGCTCGCTTAGCACAACTCAATGGCTCGCCTTGGTCAGTATAGTGGTCTAGCTGATCGGTCTTTATTACAAACGCGAAGAGCTCTTAACTCGCCTTGGAACAATGAAACCCCGTTTAAGAAAATGAACATTCCTTAGCGTGTTGATCCCACCCCCCTCCCCCCCACCCAAGTGGCGGAAGTTCGCAACCCACTCACAACCCGCCCAAAGGCGGGGATTTGCAAGCGACACCACCTCCACAAGCAAAAAGAGGCATCCGTCACATGGATGAAATATTTGCGGCCATCGTATATTGCCTGCAAACCATAATGGCAGTTGACATTCTCCAAGTTTTTATCTCCGGCTCGGCCATTATCGGAATCGGTCTGATATGGATCGGCTGCAACGACAAGGTTTTCTGGACAGTCCGCGATCTCATGAAAGCACCCTTCATTGAAAAGGATGAGGTTTTCCCTGCCTCGAGGCACGATACCGATTAATATTTGTTTTAAACTTTGAACTTTTGCTTATATTACTACTGTTGCTAGTTGTTGCTCCGCAAGAGAACAACAAGTGACCTGTCATGTCAGACAACAAGCTTGTCAAAACTATCGTCGATGCTGCGTCTCTCACAGGCCTTGCCGCAGGTATTGGCTGGGTCGCAAAAAAGGTGGTGAAGGAGAAATTTACTTCCGACCCAAGAAGCAGCGCGATTAACTTCGTGCAGTTAGCCGCCGTCATGACAGGCAGCATTGCGCTCAAACAGTACCTCGAGAACCCCAAAATCTTCCCCACCAACGTCTGATGATTTGAAAAAATGGGCTCTCACATATACATCTATTGCGAATCATGGCAAGCGCTGCGATGATGATTGGTGGGGCTGTGTTGATTGCCGCCATTTTTTATCGGCGGCAATTATATTATGAAGAAGCTCGAGGGTAAATCAGCTGCGGAATAAGAAAAAGAGCGCCACGATAAATCGCTCGAGGCCTATCAAACGGCTTACGCCAAATACACGCGCGACCGCACCAAACTTCTTGACTGGATTGCGGTTAACGCGCAAATAAAATCAGAGGCCAAGCAGAACTTCACCAACACTGACTATGCCTTCAAACTCTACAACAAGGAGCACCCAAACGAACGAATGATACCACCCAAAGAGCCCAAAAAGCCCAAATTCTCTGATTTCTATCAGCCAAGCGGGGGGCAGAAAAGAGGTGAACTAATTTTTTTGGGAGCCGGGAGTCTTGCTCTGGGCTATGCAGCCTTTCGGTTCCTTTGAACTTTCATCATGGGTTGTAATATGGAGACCAAACTCTCAAAAATTTTATTACAGCCCCGGAGGCTACTGCAAAGGTATTGCCACGATAAAAAAAATTATCTGAAGCCGCTAAGGTTCCCGAAGACACCGCAAAAGAGGGGCTGATGAAGCAGGCACTTCGGCAGATTTGCCTCCTTGCGTTGCGGCGCATTCCTCGGCCGAAATTCGACGTCCCCACACCCAACAAGGTGCACCAAGCTGACCTTCTTTCTTTGCTACACGATAAGCTCCACTGCGGGCGCAAAGTTTAAAAATACGCGCTGACAGTTGCCGACTTGGCCAGCCGCTACAAAAAGGCCGAACCTTTGAGCTATAAAAAAAACTCTCATGAGGTCGCCGAGACATTTCGGAAAATTTTCAAACGCTGGCCTCTTAAATGGCCGCAAATGCTGCAGGTCTATCCCGGGCACGAGTTCATGGGCGCTGTTTCCAAAGAGACGGAAAAACATAAAAAATACATCAGGCACGGGCACACTTAAATTGACCGCGGCCAGGCCATTGTCGAGCGTTTCAACCGCACCCTGGGTGAGCGTCTGTTTGGCCACCAGTAATCTGGTAAGAGCAAATGTCAGCAAAAATCGAGTAAAATTCAAATTCGGCGGCAGAAGTCAAAAAACCTATTTTTCTCATTTCTCGTCCCCAAATCGCCCTTACGTAGATATGAACTGTGATGTAGTTTTTTCCGCTTGAAACGCTTTAAATCTGAGAAAAGGGAGAAAATACGAATTTCTCCCCGACGATCGCAATTTTGGTCGAACGCAAAGGCCAAAAATTAAACATCTTAACTTAATTTGCGTTCGCGTGTAAAGGAGATCCAAAACGTCTCGATACTTTTTCTTAAAAGTCAAAGTATTAAGCTATCAAAACCAGGCTATAACTCGCCTCAAACGTCATTCGAGAAAAAAATCACAGATGTTGAAAATATCCCTTTGAGATACTTGGTCAAATTCCTTATTTAGGAATAAAATTCGGCGTGATTTTTCGACATGTGCCATAACGCAAAATTTCTTTAAAGTTTGCTATTGGAAGCCTCTTATGTTGTTGTAAAACATGTATCAAAATCAGGTTGGGTTGTATTTTGAGCGGTTTCTTAGGCGCCACTGAAATAACTGGATTATAACTAAAACAGCAAAAAGTAAACAAGAGAATGCTGCGTGTTGCTCTGAAGCCAACTGCGTTCATTGAAAAAAAATCCGTTTTCTTTCGTCATTATATCGTCATTCTTCAGGTCTACATCCTCCCTTGAAAATAAAATGATGACAGAGGAGCTTATTTAAATGGAATCAAACCTAACCTCAATTAAATTTTTTTTACATCTAATTGGATTACACCGACATGATAGTGCAGAATCTATTAATACCGCGATTGTAAACAATTCAACAGACCATAAATTGCTCAGTTTAGCGCATACTGTTGAATAATGAAAACATAATGTTATGTTTTCAAACTAACTAGAAAAAATTAAGGGTTACAAATATTATCCGTATTTAATTTTAACCGATTGTAAACATTGCAATTCCAGGAGGTTGGCAGCAGCGGCAGAGAATGTTTACCTCCAGTTTATCATCGTATCCGTATTTAATTTTAACCGATTGTAAACATTGCAATTCCAGGAGGTTAGCAGCAGCGGCAGAGAATGTTTACCTCCAGTTTATCATCGAATTATTTCACAGGTTATGGTGAAAATCTTACTTAAAATTCCGTAAAGTCCTATCAAACGAAAGTTCTTTGCATGGGAGAGGGGAACTTAATACAGCGTGTACAATCATGGATCTGGGTGCTTTCGTGGACTGTTAGGTCCGGGTTAAACGCCGCGACTAGCTAGCCGTGAAGAACGCCTCAGCCGATCCAAATAAAATCAATCGAACCGCCGTACTTCACATGAGCTTGAATGGGTTGAGTTAAGTTCGGCTCTTGTGAAGTACGGCGTTTAACCTGGG
>JAEMWC010000531.1:242500-275000 GCA_016490735.1 Pachyseris speciosa
GTAGGTGTTTGTCGCAACTGCAGAGTTTTGCTTTCAAAAATGGAAAGTAAGGAAGAACCGGTACCTGAAAGAAATGCAGTGACTAGAGAGGTTTTGGATGACACCGAAGTACTCTGCCCCTTGGAAAATTTATCCCTAGTGAGTAGCCAAGACTGAGTTGATATCTTTTAGCAATGACGTAAAAAAAAATAGTTTACCGGAAAAAAAAGACTACAAGCGTAACTCCGTAAAACGAAAAGCTGCCTCATGTGAACTAGAAAGTAATTATTAATAGACAAATCAGTATATTTAAGTTAAACAAAAAGTTATTTCAGTGTTTGCCTTTCAGTTGGATACAGGAGGTCAAATCCCTGTTAATACAAGCACTCCTTTCTAGCAGTGTCACAAAGGACTTGAAGAAACCCCTGAAAGTGGCCTTTCTTCACCTGTACAGTTAGACATGTCGTATGATGATACGTGGAATATGACGGAAAATATCTCCACATCTAAAATTGCAGATGCCCCGAGCTCCTTAGATCATCTAAATACCTTTTTGGAAAGTAGAGAGATTGATCCAATCAGGTATGTATTGCCTGGTACTGGAACCACAGATGAGACACTCTTGGATGCCCTTGCAACTTGCTATAAGAATGCAGACCAATGGGACACACGCCGGCAGATACTCTCTATCATGGCTGACAAAACCAGTTTTGCGAAAATTCAAGAGTGGATACCAGGTTTAACCAGATACCGCTATATGATGGCTAGACAGCATATTCTTCTCCATGGAAGAGGTGCACCAATTCCATCGCCAAGTGTACGAACAAGAATGGTGGTTCCACAAGATAAGCTCGCACATTTTCTGGAGTTTATCACCAGTCCTAATATCATCCAAGACCTCCCATTTGGAGAAAAAGTGGTCACACTTTCAACTGAGGAGGTGATCAAAATACCGAATGTCGTATGCAACATGATACCGGAGCGTATTGTTCAGCAATACTTGGCTTATTCAGAAGAGGCAGAGTTCACTCCCATAAGTCGTAGTACTCTTCTACGTATTCTTCAAGTATGCCCTGCTCCCACACGAAAATCGTTACAGGGGATAGATTACATTAGCTCGGCAGGTGCCCAAGCATTCGATAACCTCGAAGGTGTCGCTTACAGTTTGGGAGAGATGGATATGGGGATGTCATGGGCGAAAGAACGGAGAGAACAACTAAAGAAATGCAAGCGCTACCTAAAGAGTGATTATAAGGTATGCATACTAATGTTCCCTATTCCTTTTTTAATAACGCACGAAGTAAAAGCTACCTACGACATTAAATTCAACATTTAACCTTCTGTAAAGTGAATATCGCTTTGCTTATTCGAACATGAAGAATGAGGAGAACTTGGCAGAGTCTTGAAAAACAGAAATTACTCTGAAGAGTAAGCCAGGCACCGGGCCATTCGAAAACAAACAAAAGTCGTACATGACTAATTGAATTCGCTTACCTTCAATTTTCCTGTGCGAAGCTTGCTGTCATCGCCATGGTAGAATTTGTACCATGTGACCGTTAGCTGAAAAAGGTCATTGTGTTTGTTTCCCTTTACAGGTTCATGTCTCAAAGAGCTCCGATGTCCCTGATCACTGTCGCGTCTATGCACTAAGCGACCCTACCGACCGTTATTATCAGTCCCAATGTTCACATGAGCACAAAAGCTATTGCGACAAATGTGGTGATTTTACGTAGACGATGGATGACATCGAGGCCGCAGTTGAGGCGCTGACTACAGATGAAGTGAAAGAAGAGCTCCGTTTTGTAATGGGCAAGGCTAAGCAAAACATTTTGGGTTGGAAAGCACATCTGCTGCGGTCAATTAATCAAGATGAAGCAAGATTGGACATAATGAATGCATTGGACAGCACGTCCGTTCTTCTAGTCCAGGACTGGGCAATGAAATTTCTTCCCCGAAAGTTTAGAGAGAGCCAGAAGGATTGGTTCGCAAAACGTGGGATTTCCTAGCACCTAACTGTAGCCATTAAAAGAGAAGATGACCGCAAACTTCAGATGATGACGTTTGTTAATGTGTTCCACAGCTGCAGTCAGGATAGCTGTACGGTGCTTTCCGTTGTGTCAGATGTGGTGCGACAGCTGAAACAAGCCCAACCTCAACTTGAAAACGTCTACTACTGGCAAGACAACGTCGGTTGTTACCACTGTGGTACACAACAATTGTTGGAACAAAACTAATGAGCCAACAGTTCGGTAATTCAGTCAGGCGGATGGATTTCTGTGATTCACAGGCAGGTAAAGGCGCGTGTGACAGGAAAGCCGCGACCATCAAGTCACAGATGAAGATCTATCTCAATTCAAGGAACAAAATTGAAAGTGCAGAGGAAATGATGGACGCCATCCTTTCATCGGGAGTATTACCATCTGTTAACGTTACCGTTTCAGGACCCCCTGGGCTTCTGCATTTCCCGCTATCCGGTTGGAAGGTGTGAGCACTATTTCAAACATAGAGTATGTTGACGAAGGGTTGCGCGTTTGGAAAGCCTATGACACTGGTCCTGGAAAGTTGATTCAGTGGGAAAAACTTGACGTCCAATAAAATATGGCAGTTCCAAGGCTGTCATCCGTTGACCGCGGCACTTGTGCTAAGTTGAAACCAATTGCATCCAAGAAGATCCCTCCAAAACAAGCCAGTACCAGTGGACCCAGCGACTCACCAAGCTCTGACGAATCATCCTCTGATGAATCAAAAGCCAGCCTCTTTTCCTGTCCCGAAGAAAGCTGTATTAAACATTATCAACGTTTCTCATCACTTCAAAGGCACCTAGACTGTGGAAGACATCACCTTGCTATTGAGAACGAGGGTCTTCTTGACAGAGCCATCGTTGGTTATTCCAAGAGACTGGATGTGCAGTCCAATAGTGTTCCAAATATTCCGACAGAAGTATCTAAAGTGCGATCGGTGAAAAACCTGGTCCTCCCCATGGGGTGGGCATTAAGGTCATCACAAGTTAAAAAAAAATAGATTCACCGCTAATCAGAAAGATTACTTGACAAAGAAATTCGATCTTCGTGAAACCTCGGGACAGAAAGCAGATCCGGACTCTGTTGCAAGGGCTATGATGACAGCCAGGCCACTGAGGGAAATCTTTTGTTCACAAGTGCAGAGTTTGTAACTTCCCAACAGGTAGCAAGCTTTTTTAGTCGACTAGCAGGGAAGAGGCGCTTACCAGATGTAACAAGTGGTAGTGACGAAGAAGCGGCAGATTGCGCAGAAAGGGAGAGTGTACTTCAAGAGCTCACCACGGCAGTTATGCGTGAAGTGTCGTTGGAGCATCCAATAGTCTATGACTGTTATAACATGTGAACTCGTCGGTTCCTCGAAGCTCTCTTCTTTTTCCATTCAAATGCTGAACGAAATTTGAAGTTATTTTGAAATTGACACAAGCCAAGTAAAGGTGAGACGGAAGAAGCCATATGTCGATCTTTTGGTTGATTTTTCAAGGCATTGCTCCTGTACGAAGTAAGACATGACTGAGCATGGCTTATATGCGATACCTCTTGTTATGACAAACTTAAAGCTGATTTCTTCCACCGGAACGGAACCACTGGACCAACCGAAACCACCTGAACGGAACGAACCGAACCACGAAACGAAATCAAACTCTTGATAAAGAGGAAACATTGTTGGGTTCTCATTATTTTAAGCTGCGCATTTGGCACGCGTGAAGAGAGTACGCTAAATCCCAGCATGTCTAACGAACGTTGCCTGCTCGCAGCTTAGTATATAGTTTCCATTGCGGTGTAAATGTCAATGTTTCCTTCTCAAAGAATTACTATAGCTTGCATACTGACTTTCAATTGGTATAATTTGTACTTCCCTTTCATACCTTGTACAAAAATCGCTCCTCCCTCCCCTCCCTACACCGTTCTCGTTGCCCACATGATTTGTATTTCCCGCCGTTTCCCACGCTGCTAAATGAAAACCGGCCATGGATGAGGAAAAGGTAAGGCTAAAATTATCTCTGTTATATCTACAATTCTGCGATTGTTCCGTTAGTTCCGTCCCAGTGGTTTTGGTTGTCCCGCTGGTTTTGTTGCGGCTGTTCGGCTAGTTCCGTTCCAGTACTTTCATTCCATAATTCCCAATTCTAGCAAGTGCCGATTTATCCAAGAACAGTTCTAAATTTTATTCTCTATCGCGTGGGTTTCTTTGTTTCATTTATTTAGGAGCCCACGTTTTCGCTAAGAGGCCAATAAAATAAGAACACAGTACGGAAAGTCCATGGGAATGATTCATGAAAAGAAAGCGTGAATTGCAACTGAATACAATAAAAAAGTGAAAAGTACTATTCCTCAAAGTACTTTTTTTTCCCACATTTAACCAGTATAGGCTTGAAATAGATTTCTTCAACCAAACCTCAATTTCAAATGATTGGTATTTCCTTGTTTGAGAAAAAATGCTGTGATCTCAAGAGAAAAGACGTGATTTGAGGATGAAGACGGTTCAGTGGAAATGGCCTGATACCTCCAACAATTTCCTCAGTACCCGGTAGGTTAGCATAAAAATTGTTTCATGCTTTGATTCAATAAAGATCTCTTTCGGCGATGTGTTACCTCAAATTTAATACTGAGAGGCCGTGTAGCATAGTAAGCTTTTATTGACTTCCTGTTTCTTCATTCGATGTGAAATTGACATCTCATCACAAACATCTGGCGGAGAACTCGAAGCAGAAAAGCTGATTCCGATTAAATAAAGTTACTCGGGCGTCGACTTAATTGTTTTACCCACAAGTGGGTGCAAGCAATTTGTTTATTAGTACAAAGAACTGATAATACACGGGTTTTAAACGCGCTCATACCGCTTGCCCTCAGACAAACACGTTGCAGTCCATTGTTTACTTTGGGTGATCTTTTCGATAAAATCAGGTTAATTTCAGCGGCGCCTCTAAACCCACTCAAAGAATAACCCAAGATGATTTTGATACATGTTCTACAATAACGTAAAAAGCTTCCAATGACGAATTGTGAAGAAATTTGGAGTTATGGCACATGCCGAAAAATGCCGACGAATTTAATTCCTAAATAAGGAATTTGACCAAGTATCTCAAAGGGATGTTTTCAACAGATGTGCTTTTTTTCTCGAATGACGCTTGAGGCGAGTTATAGCCTGTTTTTGATAGCTTAATACTTTGTCTTTCAAGAAAAAGTACCGAGAAGTTGTGGATCTCTTTTACACGCGAACGCAAATTAAGTTTAGATGTCTAATTTTCAGCCTTTGCGTTCGATCAATTTGGCGGTCGCCGGGGAGAAATTCGTTTTTCTCTCTTCTCTCGAATTTAAAGCGTTTCAAGCGGGAAAAAACTACATCACAGTTCATATCTACCTAAGGGCTATTTGTGGACGAGAAAAGAGAAAAATCGATTTTTCCACTTCTGCCGCCGTATGTTTGACAATTTGTGAAATTCACTCTTAAAATGCTTCTACCGGAGGATCAGCGGTCTGTTCCGCGGGTGAAAAGGCTGTCTGCCGTTGTTGCCGCTATGAATAACTAATTAACAAGCCTAACTGGGGAAAAACCCGCAGAGGCGATAAAAGAAACATCCGCTTTTGCAAGACCCTCGACGACATTTCGTAGACCTGTGGGAACACGCGAAAAAGAGTTCCTCTCTTTGGTTAATGTCCGCTATCTTTTCCAACCTCGTGAGTTGGAGGGTGGCACAAAAAAGGCCACACATCCTGTTTGGTCTTTGAAAGTCTTCAAGATTGAAAAAGGTCATGAAACCTGACACGCCTTTTTTTGTACTATTTGCAAAACGGACCCAAACGCAGTTTCGTGAAGAGTTGTTTGTTGCCCCCCCCCCCCCCCAAATACGCTGCTAACACCGAAGGCATCATTTAACAGCTCTATAATGTCGGCCATTTGTGAATCAGTCAGTGGGGGGTTGTGACCGAAGGCATTTGTATTGGCCCTATCCTCTGCTATCCATCTTTTTTAATCAAACGCGGATAGCGAAGTCTTTTTACCGTGCATGCGGAAGATGTGGTGTCTATAGCTCCGGAGGATGTTCATGCCATGTGTCAGCTGCTTCTTGTCACAGAGCGTTTCTTTGTACTGCTCGTGCAGGAAGTGCTTTTTAATCACGTTCTTTTTCACCCTCTTCGCCATTTTAATGTTTCTTTCGTCCGCACTGAGGATTGACTACATTTTTGGCCGCAAACGATCACACTCGGCGATTGGAGTTCCGGCGCATTCAAGAACTAGGGTTGAGGTTTGCCGCCATTGTAAACTTTTAACGTAAGCGTGCTCTTGATGGAGGCGGCGTTCCAGTTCTTTCAGGATGCGCGGGGACCAGGGCAGGTCCAACCATTGGAAGAAATCGCAAATCCTTTGAGCGCAGGTCAGGAACATGCGACCCGGATTGATCGGGAGCGACTGGTGGTCAGTCTCAGCAGTTGATTGCATCAACAGTACTGATCGGGCATCGTATGGCCATTCAATGATTCTCCGAACTGAAGGTCGGGGTGAAGTTGGTGATGAATGTTTTGCAGATACTCGGGCGCCTCTTCCTGACAGGTGAAGATCACGCAGTCGGAGATGGTTCGACCGTAGGGCAGCAACTTGACCCGACTGCAACGCACGTAGGGCCAATTGTTCTTTTTTGGAGGTCAGCTACTCCAAGGCACACCCGTGAAACGGACACAAGGGAGTGGTCTCTTCTTTGTAAGAAGGGAGCTCGTACATGAACTGCTTGATTTGATCGGTGGCCTCTTAGGTTTCTTGGTTCCAGAGTTGTTCTTCCGTCAGGGGGGTGGACGAAGTGGGCGGTGGCAAGACATCTGCGGTCTCTGGTGGTGGTGGTGGTCGCGGCAGTGTCAAAGTGGCTTGTTTTTTCTTTTTGGCCGCACCGGTGGAAGGTTTGATGGGCTGCGTTCTCTTGCGAGTGCCTTGGGGCGGCAGTTCGGAGGTGGCCAAATCGTTGCGATTTGGTGGCATCGCCGGTCAGACGTTGGCTCAACTGCGTGTGGCGCCCGCCTTCCCCGTGGCGTTTCTGATGGGCTTTTTCTCTTTCCAGGGCCTGGTCGAAACTGGCTTTCGTCGGTGTGGACATGTTGGTGACTGATGGCGTGGGTGGGACGCGTGCGTTTTTATGCCCAGAGATTGACGCCATAGGCACCAAATACAATCAAGAAGACTTGGATTGGTCATGGACTGGTTCACGCCACTCGCACCGAATATGGTCAAGGCCACGTGGATTGGTCAAGGTGGTTCACGCCACGCGCACCAAATACGGTCTAGTCCACGCGGATTGGTCAGATGCCACGTGCAACAAATAACTATAAAAGGAGAGCAGGCGTTGACGGCTATAAAAGGTGAGGATGAGCTACAAGTCTTATTACCAGGACTTGAAACGCGAGGATTACGCCTCGGACGACGAGTTCTTGTTGGCATGGGTGAAGAAAGGGTTGGAAGCCGGTTTCACCTTCGAGCAGTGTCAGGAGCATTGGTTTCAAGATTTGGCAGACGCTTTAGGATGCTCGCAAGCGGGGCCAGTGTATCAGGAACCGACCAAGTATGTGAGACCGATTCTCCAGCAGAGCTGTGCAATGGCAGCCATGAAGAAGGCGGAGTACGCGAGTTGAATTTGATGGACGTGGTGTCGGCCTTGCATCGCGTCAAAAAAAAGCGCATAGAATTGGAGCACCAGGAGAAAGAGAAAGAGCGCGGAGAGCGTCGAGTGTGGCAACGGCGGGGCGAACTCTTGTTGCATCAGGTGTTGTGCGAAGAATGTTGGGAACTGATGAGCGACGCCTACAGCTATGGCACGCATCAGGACAAATTGTATTGGCAACCCGATGGCTGTGCAATTTGCCAACGGTACCAGGAGTGTATGTTGCAGCCGGAGGAATTGGCGGACTCGGATTACGAGTCGGACGACATGGCAATCTCGTCGGACGAGGAGGAGTCCAACTACTCAGACGTCGAGGAGTCCAAGGACTCGGACCAGGAACCGTCGTTACCCGAAAAGTGATGTTGAAAAATGTAAATAAGGAAAGAGTCATTGAGAAGGCGTGTGTAGTTGTGTTTGCGCCGTGTCCAAGCGCAGCGTCAAAAAAGAAAAGAAGAAGACCGACGCGGTTTTGGCTGCCGTCAAAAAAGAAAAAAAGAAGACCGATGCGATCTTGGCAGCCAAATACGAATCCCCGGCCGTCGTGGGAAGTCTGGGTGGCGTGCGTCGGTTTGCCGAGGCGAGGTGGTGCGCAGTTACACCCTGCATCGGCCACGAAGGGTTCGATTTCCCACCCTGCCCGTGTTGGTGTTTGGTCGCGATCGACAGTGGGTGGCCGATTTGATAGAAGTGGAAAACTTGGCCAGGGTCAATAAGGGCCATCGCTATCTGTTGGCCGTCGTCGACGCGGTGTCCAAGTTCGCCTGGGTGGAACCGGTCAAGACCAAGACGGGACCGGTGGTCAGCCGCGCCTTCGAGACCATTTTGAGATGCGCCCAGGGACGTCGGCCGCAGCGATTGCAAACGGACGCGGGCAAAGAGTTTTACAACCGGAGTTTTCAGGCCCTGTTGAAGAATCGAGACATTGCTCACTTTTGCACCAGCGGGGATACGAAGGCGTCGGTGACCGAACGGTTCAACCGCACCCTCAAAGATCGATTGTACTGGTACTTCACGGCCCAAGGTTCGTACAAGTACTTGGATGCCTTGCAGGAGTTGGTCACGGGCTACAATGCCTCCAAACATCGCAGGATCGACATGGCGCCCCGGGACGTCACGACAGGCAACGAGGCAATGGTGTGGGAAAGCCTGTACGGGGATCGTCTGCGGACCAAGTCTCGTCGGCGGGCCAGGGCACCGGCCTTGAGAGTGGGAACGCGCGTGCGTCTGAACAAGAAGAATCGCGTCTTTCAAAACAGCTACCTGCCGGGTTGGATGGGGCAGGTGTTTGTGGTGCGTAGAGTGGTGCCGGGCGTGGTGCCTAGTTATCGACTGCAGGAATGGGACGGTGCGCCGGTGGAGGGTACGTTTTACATACATAAATACTTTATTCGTCCCAAATGGGCTTTTTTGAATAAAGAGATAACTAATGCTATATACAAGTAAATTAATTAACTAGTAAATGACATAATCAAACCGATTAATTATTAATAAAAAATAAATTAATGAAATAAAAAGTGGAACAATTAAGCCACTAAAAAATTTGAGAGAAGGCTTCTCCTCAGGCAACGTTTGAAGTCCTGGAGTGTTGGTTTCAACTTAAGAGTCGAATCTAGTGAGTTCCAGAGTTTGACTGTCCTGAAGTGGAAAGTTCTTTGTCCAGTGGCTGTTTTAAACAAAGGAATCTTTAACATCTGGGAGTTCCTCGTTGTACGCCTGGTGATCGTAGCTCTTTGAATATATTTAGAAAATAAGGAGGCTGGTGCGCACCCTGACATACATTTGAAGGCCATTATTGCGTGGCGATAAAACAACTGCTCTCTTACAGGTAGCCACTTTAGATTTTTAAGAATAGGGGAAATATGGTCGTATTTCCTTGAGTTGCTAACGATACGAGCAGCAAAGTTCTGTACAGCTTGGATCCTACTTAAGTTGTACTCAGAGGTGTTGCTCCAAACATTACAACAATTATATAGCTTGCTAAAAACTAAGGCATTAACTATAATAGTTAAGGTGGTTGGGTCAAAAACATGTTTAACTCGATTAATCTGGCCTAGGCGCGCCATGTAACTGGACACTGTTGAAGCTATGTGATCGTTATATGTCAAGCAGGGATCCAGGATAACTCCCAGATCCTTAGCAACGGTAGCCGGTGCAATTTCTTTTCCTAACAAATTTAGACGAAAATCCTCTACTTTGCTGACCATCACTCTGGTGCCAAAGATAATTAAAGTAGTTTTACTAGGGTTTATAAGGAGTTGATTTCTAAAAGTCCAGTTACTAATTCTGCATAAGTCTTCATTTAATTTGGTAATCGCGTTTGCCTGGTCCTGTTGGTTGAAATTTAGTATCAGTTTAGTATCATCGACATAGTACTGAGGGGAACTATGGCGCGGAATGCTCGGGAGATCGTTGGTATAGATACTAAAGAGCAGCGGTCCCAGAATGCTTCCTTGTGGCACTCCGCAAGTCATAGGAAGTTGGGCTGATGTAGCATTATAAATTTTAATAACTTGGTAGCGTGACTGGAGATAGCTGCAGAACCATTTGATAGCGGTAAGTGACAATCCAATGTCTTGAAGCTTAGACAGAGGGATTCCATTGTTAACACTATCAAAAGCTTTGCTCATGGCGAGCAACACAGTCGCAGTTAACTGTTTCTTATCAACGGCTTCGAGGATTGCATCAGTTGGTTGTAAGATAGATGTCTCAGTAGAGTTCCACTTCTTGTTACCGCACTGCTTGGGTGACAGACGTTGGTTTGCTATTAAAAAGGACGCTAGCTGATCGTGGGCGACTCTCTCGCAAACCTTTGAGAACACAGGTAACATAGAAATA
Organism: Pachyseris speciosa; assembly: GCA_016490735.1. NCBI lineage: Eukaryota > Metazoa > Cnidaria > Anthozoa > Scleractinia > Pachyseridae > Pachyseris > Pachyseris speciosa. The sequence goes on from JAEMWC010000531.1 coordinate 252,984, forward strand.
GGCCTGTAATTGTTGGGGATGTTCCGGTCGCCATCCTGCAGTATAGGTGGCACTTCCGCAATTTTCCAAACGTTGGGGAATTGGGCAGAAAGAAAGGTGGCATTAACAATCGATGTGATTGAAGGTAGAATGGCAGGTAGACAGTCCTTGATGACACGAATTGGTATCTTATCTATTCCAGGGACCTTATTTGTTGCCATAGAGTTGATAATCTTTTGTACTTGGTTGATGTTCACATTAGCGTCGAAAACAAACCGTTCAGACGCGGGGTATTCCCGAGGGGTAAACAAGGAATCGTGTTCTTCACACTGGAATTTTTCGGCAAGTGTGCTGATTTTCTGAATTGTATTCTTACCGATGTGTTTACGTCTTACGTCAGTGTTTACGTCCCCTAAAAAGAAACTCTGCGAAGCAGAGTTTTTAGGAATACAGCTACGAATGACTTTCCACATGGTATTGGTGTTGTTCCGATTTTCTTTGATTTGTTGTACTAGAAATTCCTTTTCAGCAAGACGGATTTTTCGTTTCACCTGCCAACAATAGCTCTTGTAGCTCGACCAAGCCAAAGAAACTTTAGTTTGTTTGAACTTACGTTTCCAGCCATCTCTTGTTGTTATTAGGTCGCGAATCTCATCGGTGATGTAAGTATTCGGTCGTCCTCGCAGGCGAATAGTTTTTAAAGGTGCATGTCTATCCAAAATCTCATTAAACAACAAATTAAAGGCATAAAGTTGATCGTCAGGCCAGGGGGCCCTTATGATGTCATTCTTAAATCTCTCCGAGGAATAATTTTTGAAACTTCTGATAGTCATAAACGTGGATGGAGTTCGCTGCTTTACCGACAGGACCTACAACGGTTGAACGTGACCGACGAGGCCTTGTTCCGAGTGGAGAAGATTCTGCAGCGAAACTGGAAACGTATAAAAGTCCGGTGGTTGGGGTGGCCTGCCAAGTACGACAGTTGGATACAGAAGAGTTATTTGGCGTGATGGCTCGTACCAAACGCGTGCCTCGTAAAGTGAAGTCCCCAGCCCACCGTCATCCAGCGCGAAAGAGTTGGTGGTGGAGACTGGGGCCCCAAGTCGACCTCGATAGAAGAAGACGCGCCGGGTGCGAAAAACGCGACAAAATTATCGGAAGAAAATGCGGGGCATGGTTCGACGCCGCAAGACGATCGGTACCTTGGACAAGACCTTGATGGAGTTGATGACGGCCTTCCCGGGCCGCGGTCATTCGCAACGCTTTTACCCCAAGGTATCGACCCTATCGAGTTTGGTGTCCAGGGCCCCCGGCGCCAAACGCAAAGTGGCCTCATACCTGTAGGTCGAATAAAAAGCTGTGCATCCATTGGCGGTCGTTCATTTGGCCATGTCTGAGTTCTACGTCGCGTTACCCAGTTACAAGAGTGCGGAATTCAGTAAGAACACGCGCGATTTGTTCAGCGCGCGGTTGCCCACTCGTTTGGAATTCGCGGAGGATGGCTGAGAAGTGGCTTTGAGCGCGCCTCTCGCTGGCCGACACCAGCGTGGATTTGTCGCCGTTGGTGCAGAACCGCGAGGCGCGATTGCTGATGTCGGAGTTCAAAAAGAGTGATGCCCTGGGACATAAATCGACCGAGTACGTGAACGTGAAGATGAAAGAAATGAAAGAAATGAACGTGGAGAGATGCATGGAAGGGGTCGTGGAATTTGTCAGTGCTTTGATCGACAAATTGAGGTACAAAGAGGACGTGAATCACATTGCGGTGGGGGACGTTATGAACGAACGCCTGTAGTACAAGTGGACCACGGATCGAGGTCATTCCGAACTGTTGATCATCACTAAGATCGGTCTCTCGTTCGGTGTCGACAAGAGGCTGGGGGAGAAAATGGGTTGGTTGAAGAAGAACCAGGTGGGCAACATCATCATGGGACCCAACGCCTTGGCGACGTTGCGCGAAGAAGACGATGTCACTTGGAAGAAGGTGCGAGATCCGGCCTTTGGCACGAGTTTGTTTACCACCACCGAGACCAGACATAATCGCGGGTACACGTTTAGCAGTGCTTTCAATTGGCGTTTCGTCAATTTGGACCCAGCCTTTCGCAGTGTGATGGGCGAACCCACTCGCACCTTGCACGTGTACTCCAACTTGGGCGGCAGCACCATCGTGGGCGAGGAAAGGACCGACCTGTTGAGGGAAGTGACCTACCAACGCACGGTGCGCGGAACGGTGTACTACGAACCCACGCACAAACTATATCATGCGGTGCGCCAACGCACCATCGAAATCGTGGAGGTCAACATTGCCGAGACCAACGGGGAATTGGTGCAGTTTCGGGACGACGGACGCGCTCAGACCTACGTGACCTTGCACTTTCGAGTTAAGAAAAAGGGTGTATAAAAAAGAGGAGCCGGCCCCGCCTGGCCACAGTTGCCATGGAGGATGACTACGTGACGTTGCCCAGTCACCGCACGCCCGAGTTCCCCAACAACACCCCCTCGTTGTTCAAGGTGCGATTGGCGCATCTGTTGAACTTTCCCCCCGATGGTTGGTACGTGGCCTTGAGCAGGATCACGCTGCCCCGCGCCCAACTCATTCTCGGACCCTTGGAGCTGGACGTGGCCATGTCCACCGCGATACCCTTTCGGTTGGCCGCAGGTCAAGTTGGCAGAGACGTCAAGTTCACCGAAGTGTTCATGACCGAGCATAGGATTGAGCACGATAGAGTGCAGTTTGCCAATGGTGTGGACTATGTCAAAAGTCTACTGGGTGTCATGGAGTCCAAGATCACGCAGTTGCTTAAACAGGGAGACAAGATCCTCGAATGGATCAAGTTCAGTTGGCAGGGAGAGGACGAATTCGTGGTGGATGGTATGCCGGGCATGGGCTTGGACTTTGACTTGCATTGGTGCGAGCTCATGGGTTGGGTCAAACGAGTAAAGAAAGAGGGGCAGGCGGATGAGTTTCAAGTGGGACCCCAAGCCATTCCCATGCCTAGAGAAACGGATGATAAGGGTGATAAGGTGTTGATGCTGACCAGAGATCTCTCCGTGGCTGGCGACATGTTCATTTTCCTCAAAACCCGTCGGAACCGACAGCAAATGATCACGTTTTCGTCCAAAGTCAAGTGGTGGTTCGTCAACATCAATGCCATGTTCGAACGCGTGGTGGGCCCCCGAGCGCGCACCATGTTGGTCTATTGCAATGCGGGGGACAACATCATGGTGGCCGGTCGAAAAGTGGATTTGTTGCAAGACGTCAAGTACGATCTGCGGGGTAACTCGTCGACATTTTTCGAATCGCAGCACGAACGGTCTCATCCCGTGCGCAAACGCACCCGGGAAGTCATCGAAGTGGGTGTAACGGAAGTCACCGGCGAACACGTGATCTTTCCCACTCAATATCCCAAGCAGCAGACGTTGGTCACCTTGCATTTCAAACGCAAGGTATAAAACCCGTGGGCAGTCGCGCAGTTCCTTTAAAAGAGAACATGAAGGGCTGTAGTCTGATGCGTTATTCTCCACCTGGCCTGACGGTGGTGCTTTGACGCGCTACTGTCCGCCCAAGATGGACAGAGACGGTCTACGAGACACGCTGTTTGAGTTTGGATGTCCGGCGGTGGCCGAAGGGCTGCAAGCTTTCGCCAAACGCATCCGCACCACCACCCAAGGCACGGTGCCAGCAGCCCGCCCCAGAGCTAGGACGCGAACACCCGTCGCCGGGGCCGTGGCGCCCGTGGCCGTGACCCCCGTGGCTGCTGCTCTCGTGGCCGCCGCCCCTATGGCCACGGCTTCCATGGTGGCTTCACCAGTGGCGGTCCCCGTGGCTATGGCATCACCGGCACCTCGCGTGGCCACTGGCAGACGTCGAGTGGAAGCGGCTCCAGTGGGCGAACCTGTGGCCACATCAGCCGTGGCTGCCAGTGTTCCCATGCAAATGCCGCTCGCCGCGGCTCCCGTGGCAGCCGCACCGGTACCCATGGTGGCCGTGCCTGTAACTCCCCGACGTCGCAAGAGACAGTAACGTCGATGGCAGGCGGTGCTCTGGGTGGCAAGCATAAAAGCAAACGCATGAGGACGTTTTACGCAGGCGCCGATATGGCAGCCACGGGATTTTTAGCTTCGATTTTTATACTTCTTATTATTAACTTTGGGCGCTTCACTGATCCTTTTAAGGGGACTTGTGCACTAATAAGGACTCAAAGATATAACCTTGAAGAATTGGCGAGAGAGCATGTGTTACCAAAGACGTTACAACCAAGATTTGCCATCTACCTCTCGCGCCATGCTCGTCTTCGACGTTCAATATCGACGTGGGGCAAACATGGCTTATTCACTATTGCTTCGAGGGAAAAGAACTTCTGTCTGGACATTTGTATTTCCATGGACGTGCAGCCTAACCCTGGTCCTACATCTATACCCGAAAGTGAAGGCCGTATTACAACACCAAGCGGCACCCAGTCAAGCGATGTTATTACCTATGCAAGACGGAATTTACTAGAACTCAGGAAACACCAGTTAAGTCGAACCAAACCCTCAATACCAGTCATCGAAACGCTAACGTCACTAAAATTGTACCGTTACAGAGGGTCGCGGGGTGGCCGTAATAGGCATGGAAATAGACACGGTAACAGCGCTGCAGATCGCAGTGAGAGGACGGAATCCATCCCAGTAATGATTGGAGTAAAGAGACTATCGAGGAACGTTTGTGACAGAGGGGTGGTTAGTGCCAATTTGGTTTGGGTTGACAGGAAAGTAAACGCGCCTCTGCCCGATAACACTCGTACTAACTTAGTGTTTGCAGTGCCCAAATTTTTATTTACTAACATTTGTAGCCTTGCTAAAACGAAAAACCGGGTCCGAGCTGTGGTAGCATTGGAGGTTGATCTGAATAATGAGGACATCGACATTTGTGTTGTATCAGAAACCCACCTAAAACCCAGCATGCCGAACGCAATTGTCAATATATCTGGTTACAGCATTTATAGAAGGGACAGAAACTGGTCTGGTGTTGACAAAAGATCCAAAGGCGGAATTGCAATCTATGCAAGGAGTAATTTGGATGTAGTGGATGTTTATAGATCTAAACTCTACGAAATGGTATGTTTGACTTTGCGATTACCCTCGGGACACTTGTTGTTAGTTTGTGGTATTTATCATCCACCTAAGCCTACATACCGATCAGTGGAATTCCTGCAATATGTTGTTAATTTTATGGACAATGCGTTAGACCAACACCCGGTTACAGGTGGTGATGTTAATCAGCTTGATGTAAATGAGTTGTGTTTGTTAACCGGCTGGAATGCTCTTGTCGACTTTCCTACAAGAGGTGATGCGTTTTTAGATAATGTTTTCACAAATCGTCAGGACCTTTTTGAAAAGTGTTATCCATTTATTATATCAACAAAAACAGATCATACAGGTGTTGTACTACCCGTGGGAAAGAAGCTAAAACCAATCCGACAAAAGGTCCGTATAAGAGACAACAGGGGAACATCGAAAACACGCCCTATATTTGGCTCTCGTAGAAGAGAATTGGACTAGCGTATGTGACTCAATGGATGTCAATGAGGCGGTGAATAATTTGGAGACAATCATTTACAAAAACATGGACATATGTATGCCTTTGAAAACTGTCACCGTATCGTCACGTGATCCATCTTGGATGACGCCGTTGGTGAAATCTTTAGTCAGGAAGAAAACAAAAATCGGCTCAACTCAGAGGGGTCGCTTGAAGGAAATTAACTCAAAGATCAATTGCTTAATTTGTAAGAACAGACGGAATTTACTCAACGCGCCGGTCGGATCCAAGGAATGGTGGAGGCAAGTGGATAATCTATCACAGCGTCGTCTTTCTTCTGCAAAGGTTTCTTTAGATACACAATTTCTACAAGAACTCAATGATTATTTTGCTGACCTCTGCTGGGACCCAGATTACAAAGAGCCTACGCCGGCGGAGGATTGTGAAGAAATCCAGGTGCCGGAGATATCAGAAAGACATGTATGGATGTGCCTGCAGTATTTAAAGAAAACGGCGACTGGACCAGATATGATACCATATTGGATTTGGAAAAATCATGCAGAAATTTTCGCCCCTATAATACATAGAATCTGGAACCTGTCCTTGAAGTCTAGCACTTGGCCTTCATCGTGGAAGAGAGCCCACGTGACCCCACTCCCTAAAGTAGATGTCCCAAAGGATAAAAGTGAATACAGAGGAATTAGTGTTACTTTTGAGAGGGCCGTCTATAACATCCATGCGCGGGACACTGTAGAGCAACATTTAAACTCTACTCAGTTCGCCTACAGGGCTGGCAGCAGCTGCACAGATGCTCTTGTGAGCATGCAGCACGCTGTTTATAGTTATCTTGACAAACCGAACTGTAAAGCTGTTCGCCTGTTCGCAATGGACTTCAGTAAGGCGTTCGATTACGTTAACCATGAAATGCTATCCAATAAGCTTAAGCGATTACCATTAGATCCCCACATTATTAATTGGTACCTTAGCTTTCTTGATAACCGTCAACAACGTGTTGTTTACAATAGCTTTGAGGGTCAGTGGAAAAAGATTAATAGAGGGACAACACAAGGAAGTGTTAGTGGGCCATACTTATTTAACATCTTTATAAACGATTTAGAGCTTGTATTAGGTAACCAACTTGCCCTTTTTAAATACGCCGATGATTCCAGCATTATTGTTCCTATCTGGAGTAACGGCCTATGCCGTACAGATTTAGTGGACTAGTTTTTAACATGGACAAATAATAACAAAATGGTATGTAATCCCGTAAAGTGCAAGGAGCTGGTCTTTCGCAAGAGTAATTATAATGACAATATCGCCCAAATTCACAACATTCAACAATGTAATGAATTACTACTCTCGGGCGTTACTTTTCAAAGCAATTGTAAATACAACCTTCATGTTAAATCGAAATTATCTAAGGCCAATAAGTGCCTTTTTATCTTAAGATCGCTAAGAAAAGAAGGGATGTGTCAGGAAGGGGTGGACCGGTTTTTTAACACAGTAGTTTTACCGAATTTTACGTATGGCCTGTCTGTATATGGGGCGTCTGACTCTAATCTCACTGCTATACAATCATTTTTAGGCAGAAGTTTTAAAAGGAAATATACATCGGTTAAAATAGACATTCGTAGTATTTAAGAAGAATCGGACTTGAATTTATATAAGTCACGCTCTATTAGTCCTTGTCCTATTTCCTGCATATTACCAAAAGAAAAGGAAACAAATTATAACTTAAGGAAAACATCTGTAAAGCGCCCAGTAGTTAATACTGAAAGGTTGAAAAACTCGTATGTAAATAGACTGATTTTTAAATATAGTATTTAGGTTGCTAGATTATTGATGTTATTTCTACATTATTGATGTTATATTTGTAGCTATAGCTGTAATTTCTTAAATTTGATATTTGTAACTCGAGATATGTGCTTTTATCACGAGATAATAAAGATTATTATTATTATTATTATTATTTTCAATATGATACCATGATTTGGGCCACGCGATCGATTCCGCGCTACAGTCGGGCTTTGAGAGGCTTCGGTGGTGGCGGTCAAGTTGGTGGATTCTTGGGTCCCATCGTGCAAACGCCCTTGGGGTTGACGTTCAAGAAACAGATTATAAAACGCTGGGGATCGAGGCGTCGAGCACACAGATGCAGAAGACGAGCAAGATGAGCGCCCAACTGAACGTGTTCACGTTGCCGGCCTCCGACGTGTCCATTCAGGGCTATCGGATGAACACCTACGAACCGGTGTCCTCGGGTATCACGCCCATGGCATTCAAGATAGGGGGTCTGGAGAAATACGTGGATCTGTCTCCCAGATACATAAAACTTCGAGTCAAATTGGTGACCGAGGGAGCCACCAACGCTGGGTTGTGGGCCGACGGACAGGCCACTACAGGAGCCAACGGCATTTCTGGCGACGATTACACCAAGTACATCTACCCCGTCAACAACTTTGGTCACACCATCATTCGTCAAGCCAACCTGGGATTCAACGGCACCTTGCTGAGCCCCGAAACGTACGCTTACGCTTACAAGACCTAGTTGGGTTGAATTACACGCCAGCCGAAGGAGAAACCTTGTTAGCTCCGCAGGGCTGGGTCAACTTGGTCAACATACCGGCCATTATAGACCAAGAAAGTTGTACCGATGATCGACCCAAGGGAATGGGCTGGGCCAAAGGGACGGACAACAAGATCAAGCAATTGGGAGCCAAGTTCGTGAGCACCAATGAAGTGGATTTGATCATAAGACCTCATCTGGAAGCCTTCTACACGGGCCGCATCCAGGTACCTGGCATCGAAATGATATTGCAGTGGTACTTCAATTCGCCGGACTTCTTTCTGTATGGTGCCACCCTCACCGACGGTAGCAAGAAAAAAGTGGTGCTAAAGCCCGAGCACATCGATGCCAAGTTCTACGTGTGTCGCCTGGCCTTGAACCCCACCGTGTACACCAACTTTGAACTCAAACGCAAGCAAACCAAGATTGTGGCTTATCCCACCGTACGCACGGACGTCCGCACCTTCACCTTCGATGGCAAGACCACGCGCTTCGAAGAAAGAGACATCTTCCAAAATCGGGTACCCGATCGCATGGTGGTGGGATTGGTGCAGAGCGAAGCCTACAACGGGACCATCAATTACTACCCCTTTGCCTTCCAAAAGTTTGGAGTCACTCGCATGAGACAGATTGTACGAGGCGAGGAATATCCCTACGAAACCCTGGAACTCAACCAGAGTGATAACCTGAAAGATTGGGCCGGGGACTTTCGGTTCCTGCAAGCCACCCGACCTCTGGTCAAAAGCACGAAGTGCATGGTGAAACCTGGAGATTGGGGACATAATGACAACTGCACGCTGTTCGCTTGGAACAACGTCCACAGTGGCAATGCGGAAATGGCCCTGATGAATCCCCGCCAAGCCGGCGATTTCAAATTGGAGATCATCTTTGGAGCAGCTCCCAACAAGAACATCACGGTGTTGGTCTGGGGCGAACTCGAAAACGTCATCGAAATCGATGACAACGGAGCCGTGCAGTATAACATTCACGATGTGTGAGGAGCACATTCAGTGTGAGCATGGAACTGGTAGCGCTCAGCGATCGCGTGTTGAGAGGCTTGGCCACCTTGGATGCTCTATTGAAGCGCGTGTTTGTAGGCGTCTTTCCCTAAAACCTGCTGCCACCCCAACATACCAAGACCTGCCGCGCGGTCTACATCGTCAACACGGACCCCGAAGGAGAACCGGGCAAACACTGGTTGGCCCTGTGGACCGAGGGACCGATCTGCGAAGTCTTTGACAGTTATGGTCTACCCCTGGACACGTACGACGTGCCTCACCTGTTGGCCTGGATTTGCAAGCATTGGCAGCACGCTCGACGCAGCGATCGCCCCCTCCAAGCCATAAACAGTCGGGCCTGCGGTCATTACGCTCTGTTGTATTTGAAAGGCAAAGTGCGCAGTCGTACGTTGGAGAACTTTTTGCAAGACTTTGATAAACGTGATTTTGTCAAAAACGACCACCAGTTCGGACAGCCGCTGCGCACACTGATCGGGGACCAACTCCCCTCCTACCAGGTGGATGGACCGTGGACTCAATGTTGTATTACTAAACAATGTGCATTAAAAGCCATGAAAACGTAAAGAGGTATGATTGGCGTCCCACAAGGTAGGGGATTTCCCCGGTCCAAGGGTATATAAGGCGCTGCGCGTCCCACAAGGCTGGGACGCCGGGATCCACGGGCTATAAGAGGGAAGGGTTCGCTACTTCAGGGTTGTGGTCGTGGGAGACAAGTGGCGCTTGGCTGTCCTCCATGGTGGGGATTGTCTCGAGTACGTTTCTCTGAACGCATTCTTTTCTTTTCAGACCCTATAAAATTGCGCGGTCTCCCCCCTTCCAACTTCATACCATGGTGCAACGCAGGAAACTTAAGTGCGTAAGACGCCGAAAGAGACAACGAGGGGGTATCGTGTCCTCTATCTTGTCCAAAGACGCCTTGGCCGGTTTGCAATTGGGTGGGAGTAGAAAGTACCGTCGCCTGGGCGCTTTGGGTGCCACGGGATCGTATAATCGCCGAGCCGCCCCTGGGGGGTCTCAGGTATAAAACCAAGTGAGTCAGGCTCGGTTTCTAAGCAGTATGTTGAAACGTCGTCCACGCACCGTGGGTGGCAAACAACCCAGGTCCAGAGGCCGAGGTGGCGTCCGGACCACTACAACCAGGATCACCACCAGAACGACCTGAGGTGGTCGTCAGGCTGCACCGGGAGGCGGCGGAGGTGGCGGAGGTGGCGGAGATGGCGACGGAGGTGACGGAGGACGTGGTGGTCGGGGCGGTCGGGGTGGCCGGGGCGGTCGCGGTGGACAAGGCACCGGGCGAGGCGTCGGGAGACGCCAAGATCAAGCCGAGTTGCGCCGTCAATTGGAAATGTTGCAGGAAGAAAACCGTCAACGCACAGCCGGTCGTCACATTGCCAGTGTGACACACTTCAATACCATCACCACCGTCTATAAAGACGGACGACCACCCGACGTCAGTCGAAATTCTTTATTCAGTTCGAATTAATATGGCCCCTCCGCGCATGCGTCGTCAACTGGGCTTCTTACGGTCCGTGGTGAAAAAAGCCAATCAAAAGAAACGTCACGAACAGTTGCAACACGCCAACGCCGATCAAATCAATGCCATCAGCATGATGGTCCTCAATGCCCTCAACGGACGCGTGCCCCTGGACCAGGACACGGTCCGACGTCTACGCCCTCACCGACGCACCCTAAGAAACCTGGCCACACGCCGACATTGATTGAAAAAACGGCGTCAAATCGTCATGCGTCAGAAAGGTCGAGGTTTTTGGCACGGACTGAATTCAGTGCTGGATTATTGTTGCGTACGCAAGTCGTCATGAGCGTTACGTTCGCCCAACGATTAGTGGAGGCCACTCGCAAAGCGCAAGAGTGAAAAGAGACGGCAACGGAGTTGGAAGCCAAGTGCCAGGCCTTGGAAACGCAACTCCAACAGGTGGAGACTATTTTGGACGACTTACGGTATAAAACGGGTTGCGACACCTGTCGCCGGAAAATGGAACGCATACTCAACGGTGGCACCATGGAAGTGTCGTGTCGCAACCGTTGAGCATTCCTGTAAAAACATGGCCACCAGTGCTTTTCAAAAACGTTTTCTGGCCGCGGCCGTGCCTTTGGACGAAGAGGAGGACGAGGGAATGGTCAGAGGACCTCTGGACACCATGCTCAAGACTTTACTGAAGGGGCAGACTCCGCACCCTGCCACCGAAACGCCGTCTGTCACGCCACGTGCCAGACCCAAACAGGCCCCTGAAAAAAAAAATTTCCCCCCGAAAGCACCCCACCCATGGCCCAAGCCACTTCGCGAGCTCAAAAACTCTTTTAAGCCAGTCGAGAGTTTCGCACCACCCGCAAGAAACTTGCCTCCGAAGTCGAGCGCATGAGACCGTTGCCCGGTTGGGAAGATTGGCACACTCGACGCATGAGACGGAGTTGGATGAGCAAGACTTCTCGTAAAAGGCCGGAAAGGAGCCGGCTCAGCCAGAGTATGCGTCGTCGCCGACGGAGCATGTGGGGCGGTCTATTGGACGTTCAACATTGGTTGTAAAAGACGGGCATCGAATTTCACTGGCCCGGCTACCATTACTTGGGGCCGGGGACGCGACTCAAGCGGTGCCTAGCGCAGCAGGACGCGGGAGTCAATCGTTTGGACGCCCTGGCCAAGCAGCACGACGTGGATTACGATTGCGCCAAGACATTACGGGACAAGTGGGAAGCCGACAAGAAAATGATCAAGGCCATCGAAGCCCTACCGGGGACCCACACTTGACCAGAGGCCATCGTCAAAAAATTATTACAAGCCAAAGTGTGTTTAAAATTGTAAGTTTTATTTTTTCACATTGATGGTGCATTAAAAGTCATTTCATTGACAATACGGTGTCCGTGGTTCATGTCTCCTCAACCATCTCGTAGCCGTTAAGGTAGGTCCGAGCCGTGACGGCGTCTAAGACGCGCTTGGAGTAGACCAGGGGGTAGTCCTTGGTCTGGGGCTGGGTGTACAGGGCTTAAGCTTTGGCATCCCGCACGATGTGTTGGGAGTGGGTGATGCGCGTGGTGCGCGGTGCTGCCAGGGGGCGCTCCAATTCGTCCAAGGTGTTTTGGCGCAACACCTGGTAGTTCAACTGCGCCGTACCCTCGCTGTTCAACGAGAAGGCCCGCACTTTGCAGACGGTGTGGCCCCCGCGTGTCCGGTACTCGTAATTCTTGGGACCCCCCGAAACAAAATTCCACGATGGGGTGGTCGGCCTTCAGCTCGCTCTTGAAATCGCCCAGATAATCCCCCGGAGACGGGTCGGGTTGGTCGGGACGGTGCAGGAATATCACCGAATCCGTTTCGATGTACAGCACGCATTCCCCCAGCAGCTTCAGCGCCTCGTACAAGCACAGGCGAGCCCAACAGGTGGTGAAACAGGCGATGAAGATATTAAGGTTGGGCGACAGGCTTTCGGCGTGCGTCTCCTTCTTGAAGTGCACCTCCATGCGCTCTTCGGTCAAAGGGCTGACGTAGCGAATGTTTTTCTGGTCGCTGTCCAAAAAGGTGTGAAAGGGTTGGGGGTCCACAAACTCGCGCACCTGGGTCTTATCTTCGCGTTGCCCGAACTTACCCCACATGCTATTGAGCATCATCTTGGCCAGCGCCCGCAGCCCGGGGTTCTTCTAGATGCGATCGTAGTCCAGGTGAATACCCTCCTGCTGGTAGTAAGCGTCGATGTGAGCTCGCTTCTGGGATTCCGTCAGGCAGCCGGGCGGCCAACCACTGGCTTCTTCCTTGATCTTGAGCCAGGTGTTGACGTAATCCTCGAACAACCCCACCCGCGTCTTTGAAAAGTTCCAAACCTCGTGAATGTTCAGGATGGTGTAGCCCATGGCCCCGGTCTTTTCCAGTACTGGCGTGCACCAGGTCTCCACAAGGGCGCGGTCGGCGTACGGGTGTTGGCACTGGCACACCTTGTCGAACAGGGGACGGTCCACGTAACTCTCTACGCAGCTGCGACAGAGGGGGGACGTCAATTTGTCGTGGGTGCGATGGGGCAACACGGGGTGGAACAACATCTTGAGCGGCAACACCGTGCACTTGACCAAACCAAAGTATTACGAAATGTCTGTCGTGACGGGTTGGTAAATTATCTGCGGATGCCCCACGGGGTATCGGCCCGTCTTGTTCACGAAGGGGTACAGACTAGTGTAATCGTGGTAACGAATCTCTTCTCCCTGGGTCGGGTCGGCGGCGCAATACAGTCTCACGGCCTTAGTACGGCCTCCAAAGAAGGGCTCCCGTGGGTTCAAGAGCTCCGGCAACTCCAGCTCTAGCACAAAGGCCCGCACGTCCGGATCCTCCGTTTTCAGGCGGTTCCACTCGCACTCCCACATCTCCACCACCCGATAGCCGCGCTCGCGCAAAAACTGCATCTTGCGTTCGGTTACCATCCGTGCGTAGGCCATGGAACGATCCAATAAGCGGCGGTGCTCCTCGGAATGCTGGGGAAAACAGCTGCGACAACCGTTGCAGAAACAACCGTGAAACTCGTAGGCCACGTTACCTTCGGGCTAGTAGCCATCCAAACTGTACCGTGAGCCGGGCACCCGGTGTTCGACCACGTTGCGATCGCGTTCCAAATGGTTGCGCCACAAGGGGTGGTGGTTGTTCGCCTAGTCAGAGTAAGCCCTGGCCATGGCATCGTGATCTTCTATTTCCTGTTCTGTCAGGGCACTCCTCTCCTCGTGGCGCAAACGAACCTCGTGCCACAGCAACCATTCCATGGCCCCCAGGGAATGATTGGTCTTGAGGCGCCTTCCCTGCAAGGGCTCGCTGGCAATGGTGTCGGGCTCCATGCGGTTCATGCGCAAATCCCGGTTGCAAGCCGAAGCAATGGTGATTCGATCGAAGGGATTGAAACCCGTCCGGGCTTCAAACAATCGTTTGAAAGTCAAAAAGCCTTGTTAAAGCAATTGGACGTCCAACTCGCAATAGGCCACCAACTCCATGGCCATGTCAAACACCTTTCCCTCGGCCATTTGTCGGGCGTGCCCCTGTTCAAACTCCGCTCGCTGCTGGACGGACATGCCTTCGGGCATGTAATACTCCCGGGTCGGCATAGGCCCCACGTACTTGGCATGCTCGCGCGTGTTAAACAGGTGGAGAAAATACCCCTTCTTCAATTCCGTCAGTCCAAAGGTCTTGGGAAAGGCCGACAAGGGCATTTGGAAAAACGACAGCAAATCGATGAAGCGAATCCCGTCGCGTACCAGGCGCAGCACCTTTCCCCCATTCCGCACTTGTTCGATCAAAATCTTTGGACGGTGGTACTCGCTGATGATGGGGTAACTGTCGTAGCCCTGAAAATTAAAGGCGATGACCGTCATCGGCGCGTGTCCTCCTCGGTCAATTTCTCCAACCACTGCAAAAAGTCTTTGATGCAATGGTCTCCCCAAAACCACAAAGGACGGTCCTGGTCTTCGGTCTCGGCCACCACCAAGTTGGGCACGTGGCAACCGCCCTCCTGCATGCTCTCAATGTCAAAAAATACATGCAACGGGGGTTTGTCCTCGTTGTCGGAGTCCTGGGCATCACGCCCGCGCCGTTTCTTTCGCCGCTTTTCCGCCAGCGACTGGTCCGGCGTCTTAGCCACTTGCACGAAACAACGGTGCTCGTGGATCATGACGTCTTGGCGACAGAAAGGAAAGCAGGCTCGAGCGCACACCTGCTCCTGGATCTCCCGCGCCCTCAGAGCGGTGACCCGGTTTGGTTTGGTACCCCCGCCGCGCGGCGTGCCACGCACGTGCACGAATGTCAATTGAAACGAGTTGTTCATTTCAAACTGTTCGTTGGAATTCAACATCTTGGCCAGGTGTTGCAACATGGTGTCTACTCGCAAGGAAATATCGTCGCCATTTCCCGGCTGTCAACCCGCAACCGTTGTAACGGTTCATCAAACGATTGGAGCCTACGGTGTAGAAAACGCGGTCCCGATCCTCAATCTCCTCCTGCTGGTGGCGCAGCAAACGTTCCAGGGTCGCGCGCAGCCCTTGCATCAATGCGGCCGCCACGTTCTGGCGCAGTCAGAAAGCCCCCACTTGGCACACGCGCGTTCGAAACACGTGCTCCTGGACGCCGATGCGCACGCTGCGCCGCTACACTACGGGCTCCAACCCAAACTCGAATCGTCCAGGCGGGTCCTGGTCTTGACTCATGTTGACATGGTACCGTCACGCCAAGCACCCTCACTTTATACACCCCAAGCAGTTTAAGGCCTGGGTTTAGAAATATCTTCAGAAATATGGTTAATCGCCAATATCTTTCTCCAGATTGCCTAGAACCGGATGAAACTTTGCCTGAAGATAAATCTTGTTGTCCTTGTTTGCCTTAACGTATGATTTTGATCACGTGATCAGTCACGTGATCAAAATTTGAAAAATTCTTAAATCAGCGATGCGGAGGCGGATTTTAAGTTAACAAATAAATAAATCAGCGTTTCTAATAGAAATCCAACATATCTAACTTTCTACGCTTGGAGTGATTGTTCACGAGTCTTAGTTTTTCAATTATCAACAGCTAAAGGTTGAATTCTTGCCCGAAAAATGACCTTTACCCTCACAATTTTTTTGTTGAGATCGATGGACGGTCACTCCAAACGTGAGATGCTGGAAATAATTAAGACGAATACGAAAAGCGTCTTTATTCGATATTGTATCCTACAACCGTCGCCTACTCCTTAAATTAGTGATAAGTTTAAAGAAATGGTCACGTGACACGTCACGTGATCTATGATGACGTTAATTGCACTTGAAAATGTTAAGGATGATGAGAACTTCCCATGGGATGAATTTCGTTTCAGTGTCATTCCTCTGGGATGTTATATTTCGAAAAACCCGTTTTCTCAAATAAACGACCCTGACCCAGGCCTTAAACTGCCTGAGACCGTCCCTGCTGACGTGGCCCCCACCCCGCGCACCAATCAAGGCTACTCCCCGGTCTGACGTCATGGAAGAACCAGGGGGATGGGGGGCTCCCTCCCCCTCTTGGGGTCACGTGGAAAATATCCGCAGCTCTGATTGGTAGACGCCAAATCCATAAAGGCGACACACCGGTCGAGGAGATCACTCAGTTTCAAGATGGCGTCCAAAACACCTTGCGAGAAAATGCCCAGATTAGACGTCGTGAAAGAAGGATTGCATGCATGCTGCATGCATGCTGTTTTGCGTCCCCACTAGCATCCTGAGACCGCGACCGGGACCTGCTGTCGCTAGATTTCATTCGCACGCAAGCAAGCATTGACACGCCTTCGAAAGTACACACCATTTGTTTCACAACCTCAGACCGGTTCCGCTCTAAGTAAGTGTTCTCTTCGTAGATCGTACCCTACGGCGCCTGCGAGTTCCTTTGGCTAAACTTCACTCATCCCGGCCCGTACGTCGTTCGCGCCCAAACGCTGGTAGCGGCTTGCGTGACCAGCCGGAGCAAAATTATCCGGGCTCATCAAGTCCACAGTTGCGCTCGCCCCCTCCGCTGCCCCTGGGATTATTGGCCGTGGCGCAATAGTGTTTTTTTCCTCCTCTTCCTCACCACTTGGTTCTGTTCGCTGCGCTGGCCCCGGTGCGCTTGTTTGACCTACAGACAACCTAAGTAAGCGTCTCTCTTCTCTCCCAGATCACCTTCTGGTACCAAAACTGTTACGTGTTCGACGACGCTCCCGTGAGCGGTCGAGTGGAGTGCACGATCGCCTCTTACATCCAAAACACGGCCATATTCACTTGGCACGAAGATTACACCACTTTTGCCTCGGACACCGTTTACGGCCCCGCTTTGTCTTACAGAATGTAAGTCCTCCCTCTTTTTCAGGGTATGTTCCCGGAGTGGACTTGTTTCCAAGGACTTCGTTTTAATTGGCACTGGCACGGGAGCCCTCCCCAAAAGCACATGGTTCCCCGCTGAGTAAGTTTGTCTTTTCAGGCTCTGATCACGGATTGGCTTTGTCACACAGACGTTCACATAGGTCACGTTCACGTAAACCGCGACCTGCGGACCATCGTCATCCCCGACAGCCCCTCAGCTCTCGCAACAGGCGTTCTTTCTTCTCTTCCAGTTGCCCCAGGGGTGGACCTGTCATCAATCTGAACCCCGTGATCATTGGCTCTGGGATTATGACGGGCTCCGACCCAACCTGCTCATCGTCTTCGCTCTCAGAGCCTTCCTGCCACGCAGGGCCACCTTGGCCAATTTCCAACGCGTAATGGACTACTTTGAATCTCTCGACAGCTGATGGTCCATCCCCGGGCAGTTGCCAATCGCTTCCAACAGCGCCTAGTGTTGGTCTTAATACCGTTCCCATGTTGTTTGGTTTTCGTTCTCGTTTTCATCTTTGTAGTGTTTCCATTTTATTTGTATTATTAAAACCTGTCAAATTCCCATTCCTCCGTGTGCTTTTCTTTGCAGACCATGCCCAAGGGATGGGGTTGCCTCCGATCCAGCCATGATCCAATTCATCTCCTTCACTATCACAGTGACCTCCGCTTTGGCGTTTTCTCTTTTCGCAGGTCTATATTGCTCCCCTGATACGCCTGGCTTGCCGCGATCCCATTCCCCAACTGACTGTCTCGTACCGCCCACCTAGTTGCCCTCGATGGTTAGAATTGGACTACAAGGGTCGCACCTATTGCTGTTATGTCACGCACGGTCATGTCACGCCCATTCAATCTCTTCTTTTCTAGGTCTACATCACTCCCCTGATACGCCTGGACAGCCTCAATCCCCACTACCAACTAATTGTCACACAGACACCCTTCTTTACTTGCCATCGACGGCTAAAGTTGAAATACCAAGGAGTCATGTGGTTCAGTCGTGTCACGCACCGTTACACTTTCTCCCCAGGTTTACATTGATCCTCTGATACGCCTAGCCAACCTAGATCCCTCCTACCAACTGAAGGTCCACCGCATACGCCACCTGGCCTGCGACCGCTGGTTAACGTTGAAACACAAACACAACCTCTTCCTTGAAATTCGTTACAGTTATCTCATGCACGTGGATTATTAAAACGCTGTGCTTGCTTTTCTTGGCAGAGATTCATCGATCCCATGGCTGAATGCACACGCCCCAAAGAAAGAATCTTCGTTTGCCCTCACCTCCTCACCTGCGGTCGTTGGTTTTACGTACCCCGCGGCCACGTCGTGCGCCATATCCTGCAACCCCATTGATTGTCTGTTCTCTCTCTCGCAGCTGTTCATTGTGCCCATGGTCCTTTGGTCCACCGTACGCCACGGTCGAATCAACCCACCCAAAGTCATGATCCTCATCTTCCCTCATTTCAGTGAATGTGGTCAACACCTACGTGCCCTCAATAGACTTGCTTTGAGTCATTTGTGCCAATGAAAGTGCCTGTTCCCTTTCGTAGCTGTACATTGTCTTTGTTGTCTGCCGCTGTCTACGCCATGGTAAAGTCGACCCACCCAGAATCAGGGAAGTCTTCTGCCCTTACTTCGGTCACTGCGGTCAACTCAAGCGCGACCTCAGTACCTACGCATTTCGCCACGTACGTCACTGCGACGACCAACAACCTGACAAACCTCTAACATATCGTCCTTTGCAACGGTGTTCTTGCTCATCCTATCAACCACTTGAGTGACTGTGTCTGCTCTCTCATAGCTGTACATTGTGCCCATGATCTGTCCACACCATGGTCGAATCGTCGTCCCGCCCAGAGTCAGGATGCTCCTCTGCCCTTACTTTGGTCAATGCCGTCAACACCTGCGCACCCTCAGTTCCCTGGCTTTGGGCCACGTACGCCATTGCGACACCAACTATCGCGGCCGAGATGTAACTTTGCGTCGCTGTTTTTGCGGATCCTAACCAGCACCCACGTCTGTTCGGACATTGATGCCCAGTACTGGGCGCATGTTGGTCAGGCCTGCCCCCATCTTTCCACCCGCTTCTTTTACCAAGAGATTGACTTCAATTCCCGTGCTTTTCTTTCAAGTGCATGACAGACGTCCTGAACGTGTTCCCCACCCATCCCGACGCCGGGGTCAAGTTTTGCCAGCACCTCCAACGCTATTGGATCCAACAACTTTTCGTGCGCTGTGAACATTTCCAACAGTACACTTTGTAAACCGCCTGTCAACAATGTCGTTTTCAGAACCACCCTTATCGTTATCCTTTTCGTTGCAAATATTGTAACAATTAGGTTTTTGTAGTTTCATTAACCCATTCGCAACCAGGGCCGCCGCGCATTTCCTACCCCCGGTTTCCCGAACATTTTCAACATTTCCCTGCGTTAAGCGAGCGCTAAAAGTAAACCATATGCGCAGTAAACACACACAAGAGATCGGGTTTCAAAATAATGTTTATTCAAAGTAGAATAAATTAAAAGGTCAAAATATACCAAAATATGGAAGGAGGATAGCCAAAAAAGTGTTCAAAAGCCAATCTGAAAATCGTAAATAAAAAATTTAATTCAAAGCGCGACAACGCGAACAAAATCAAAGCCAAACTAAGGCCAAAGTATGAATAATTAAACAGCCAAATGAATGCCAAATACGACAGCTAACAATATATACATCATTGATTATTATTTCGTTGAGTTTCTTGCAGATCACATCGGAGATTCCACACCAGCTGAAGACTCAGGAGACGAAGAATTTTTAACCAAGATTAAGGGCATGATAAATAGAGAAACAATTTACCTTACACAAAGCTACCCCGCACTGCACGCACTGAAAACTAGTTTCTACAGGCCGCCCCGAGGGAGTCTTAATTCCCACCCTCTTACACCGAACACATTGCCTTTTCCTACCATCAATTTTTTCGCAGAAATGTTTGGATGCATTTCCCTCCCCAAGAGAAAGGGTTTCAATTTTGCGGCGCTTAGTTGATTGCGCGAGCGAAGCGCTGGAAGTAGAAAAACCTGCAATGAGCTGCTTTGAAAGCCTAGTGCGGAAATCTACCTGCCTCAATTTACCCCTACCTGCTCCTGTAAGAAAATGATTATTTAAAATAAAAGCATTACAAATCGAAACATCAACAGTGTACCAAAACAAATACTTATACCATTTCTGAGAAGAACGACCAAGAGAATAATACTTACGAAATTGATCGGCGAGGTCAACTCCCCCCATATTTTCATTGTACTGGGCAATTACGGCTGGCTTGCTGACCTGTTGATTGTGTCTTCGAATGACAACATCGGGAGAATTTGGACTTAAATTTGTAGAAATGACACTGACATCCCTTTTGTCATGCCACTTCGTGAAAACGATCTTACCCTTTTGCCTAACAACTTTCTGCCCGGGACGCAATTTTTGCCGAGCACATGGCGGCAAGTCTTTGCGGTTTACCCGAACGGTCGCGCAAGCGAAAGTCTTCTGAACCCGTAAATGCTCTAACAACCTAACTGAACTGAAAAAATTATCAAAATAAACATGATGGTTCTTATTCATGAAGGGGGTGATCATCTTAGTCACAACATCATAACCCAAACCATGGATTCGCCGATGACCTACTTCCTTACCCAAATAAACATCAAAATTCAAGACGTACCCGTTGCTTGAGTCGGCGGCCATCCAAACCTTGATCCCGTATTTCGTGGGCTTTGCCGGCATATATTGTCGAAAAGAAAGCCTACCTCTAAAAGGAACCATACCTTCATCGACAGAAAGACTTTTTGTGGGGCTAAAATTAGTTTCGCATTTAGATCGAATATAATTTATCACAGGCCTTACCTTGAAAAGTCGATCATAGCCCGGAGCTCCACGGGCCACTTCCTGGGAAGAATCATTGAAATGCAAAAAACTACTCAATTCTACAAACCTGTTCCTTGACATAATTTTCTTAATACCTACATTTCCAAAAAACTCATCGCTAGACCAATATGAACTTATGCTGGGCATCCTAACCATGCCCATAATTATATTTACCGCTATAAAAGCTTTAAGTTCTGCTAGCGTAACTGCTTGAAATTTAGCGAGACGCGCAGGGAGATCTCCAAGCTTTTGGCGAGCATAAATGTTAGTTTCGTTTAAAATCTGAGTCAATAAATCATCCCCACAAAAGCTAAAAAGAAATCTAATGGACTGGGGTTATCAGGAGGCTGAAATCTAATGCCGGAAGCCTCAACGAAATCGGGAATGGGGAAATCCAAGAGCTGATCGGACCATTGAAGTTCATCTGGATCTTCTTCATCACTTACCTCTTGCTGGGCGTCTCCTTCAGCTTCTTCTTGGTCTTCATCGCTTACCAAATCACTAAAATCAAGATCGGACTCATCGTTAGAATTATTTCCCCCAACATAAAACCCATAGAAACTATCTTCGTCTCCTGAGTCCTCGAAATCTGATGCACCATCTGAAACGTGATCGTTGTTGGAAGCCATCGTAATTCGATCGCGCGAGAAAAAAAAAGCCACGGGAATTCCAGACCTCGTGGCTCCTGTCATGACCTGTCAAAAAATGCGCAAAACACAGCAAATGATTGGTTAATTTGTGGTCTTGGTATCTATGACAACAAAACAAGACAAAAAAGCTTTGGAACGGTAGGGAGGGTACATTTATTATCGCGCGTTTTTGCGGCCGGTTTTGGCCGGCACGGGAATTCAAGGGGTGCTTTTCGCGCGGCCGGTTTTGGCCGGCACGGTTGCCAATGGGTTAAAAACCCTTTAATTGTCTTGCAGTGTTTTGTGGATTTTGGTGGCTTTTCCACTGCACCAATAGTCGTCATCCACTGTTCACACGGGAGGCCCTTCCAATCCAAGTTCAGTCACCGCAACCCCTGCCGCCGCTGTCGAAGTCTACTCCCCTCCTACTGTCGAAACAATGCATGCAGTATCCGTAACTATTTAGAAACCGTGCAGCACTTGTAAAACGTGTCAAATTTCTACGCTGTAATTGTCGAAGATCTTTTTGATGCCAAAAATAGAACCATCATAAGATACCATTAAACAGTG